>VZTF01003410.1:1686975-1925967 GCA_013397755.1 Cnemophilus loriae | reverse complement strand
GGCCCGGCCCGGCCCCACCTGGGCGCCGAGCCCGTTCCCTCCCTCCTCCGCCCGCACCTGCCCGACAGGAGGGACGCACGCCCCGCGGCAGCCCGGCGGCTCTGCCCTGTATCCCAGCCGGGGCAGGGTGGCTCGGGCGCACCTGTTCGGGGCAGGGTGGCTGGGGCGCACCTGGCCCTGCCTGGGATGGTCTCGGGGACTGCGCTTGGCAAAGGACGGGCTGTACAGCAAAGAGCGAGCAGCACCGGCCCCTGCACACTCTGGCATAGTTTACAATCATCAAACGCCAAGGGCAGGGGGAAAAGCGTGTGTGTATTGTTCTAATCCCTCGCTGGTAGCACCTCTGAAGAAATGTTATCAGTCATTTATCAGACATAGGCTCTATTGGCTGATATAAAACGGGAGAGGAGAGTGTACCTCAGACAATTAATCAACTTTCTCGTGTAACAAGTCATCTCTGTAGCAACCCTCCTTCTGGGCCCAACCACGATGGGCTTTTAATAAAGGATGTCGATCCTGAACCCCCCACTTCCAAACACATACACTAGCGTGATCAAGACCTACTCAGGAAGGCTTTACCTGCTGCTGTAATAAAATAGAATTAAGGAGTGGAATTGCTGCCTGATGATACCATGTGACAAAAAAGGTTTTACCTGCACACGTTTTGGGAGAAAATTTCAGATGACCTATGGAGCAGAAGTTGCACTCTTGCATTAAATAAGTAACACTGAAAATGTTTCTTCCAGCTCTTGCTTCCTTTGTAGCGTGCTGTTTATTACATAGGGACAAGTCAAAGATCATTTCAATACTTGGTCCTGCACTACCTCTGCTTGCCACATACCCTCCCCCCAGCACACACACACACGCACCGAGGAAAGCAGAAACATCCTGGCTCCTTTGAAAAATTAATCCTAATTCAGGGGAAAGACGAATTTTGAAGGGGTCAGGTTCTCCTCCCCTGCACCTGGCATAGTCATTTACAAGTACGTAGCCTTCTAAATGGGAACAAAATGCCACCTCCGGTGACTGGAAAATTTTAAGTTAGTTGCATTAATCACGTACTTTACACTTTGCAGATGGAAAGCACCAACCAGGTGCAGGGCAGTGGAGAATTGGGCCGGATTTCAGTTGCACAGTTACTTAATGGTAATGTAACACCAAATGCACCTTCTAAAAATGAATAGCCATGAGTACTTGTTTAGATACATCCACTTACACACACTGTATTCTGAGAAATACAAAAAATGGAGCTTCACATCCTTCCCCACAAGCAAAAAAAATTTGCGAATTATGTGTTTTCTGGTTCAGTGAGGGCCAAGGCGTGGTCAGCACTATGTAGCTACAAGATGGCTGATCTTCCAGCAAACGAAAAGTAAGCTATGGTAGACAGGTGAGACAACTTATGGGAAAGAACATTTAACACGTTGGACTATCTCTGCCTAAGGTTTAAAGCAAATCCCGGGTGTCCACTGATCATCCACAGAAAAGCAGCTTTGTGTGAATTTCCTGAGCAGCAGTGAAAGCCCTTGAGACCAAGCAAGAGCCATTGCTGCCTGTAATTATTTGAGGAAGTGAAAGATGGTGACTCATGGCTCAGAGGGCAGCAGGAGCACAGCTATGACACTAATGCACAGCCCTGGATTAGGAGGTGGATAGTCACAAGAACGTGTTACTTCGCACAGACATATTACATCACTTGTAATAATGGATCAAGTGTGTTTTACTAGGCACTACTATTTCTGCACTTAATACATCCCGTGTACAACTTGGCATTCAGTCTCAGCATGGGGTCCTAAAACTCTGCAAAGATTTTCTCTGTTCATTTTAACAATTCTCATCCCTATGTCTGCTTCTTGTCAAGGATTTTTTTCTCTTTTTCTGTCATACCCCAGTGTTTGGCTTGGCATGATCTGGTGTGGCAGAAGCACTGAGCCCTCATCGCCAGCTGGTCCCTGCCTTACCACAGAGCACTAACACAGGCTCACTCAGAGGTTGTCCTACAGGGAAATAAGTGGGTGGGTGTGAGCAAGCACAGACTGATGGATGTTCATGTTTCTCTTATTCCAGAAATCAACATAAGCAGCTTTCTGGCCAAGCCTTACACTATTTCTGGAGCACTGCCATAAGAGAGAAAGAACAGTGGCTGGTCCAAACAACACATTTTTAGGGTCTGGGTTTGGCAGTAGAACTGAACAAATGCTAACAGCTATACAAGTTCCTATTCTCCTAATATGGAACATAGTTATGCACATGGAGAAATCAGAGCTGTCGGTTTTTTTCCCTTGGCTAGAGACATACTCTGTGTTTGCGTAACTGTCAGCTAATAGAGATTTTGTTAATAATATTAGCAAAACACTGACTTTCCTGTTGCTGACTTCCTATGTATTAAATATCTATGATTTTAGATTAAAACTGTTGATTTTTTTTTAGGTATCTAAGCCATGGGTGTTAATGAGAGCTCATGCAAAAAACACTCCTGGCTAATCATTTCAGCTGACATTAATATGTTTACTGCATCTCCCAATACAATTAAACAATCCCCACCTCTAACAATGCCTTTTTGGAGTTTCCAGTTGTAGCAGTCTGCATGCTAAAACTGAAATCCTGATCTAACTGCTGTTCTGACTTGCATGAGGATAAATCAGAAGCAGCTCTCTGGTCTAAATGAACTCACACCCAGAATATTCCATTTTTAGGAGCAGATCAAGAAAGGCACAGGCAGAACCCAGAAAAAAGAAAGGGATCATAAAGTAGAAAAGTGATGAAGCCAGGCACACACAGGATACTGTGTCCCCAAATAGTTCAGCATCGAATAACAAAACCAGCAATGATTTCATCGCTTTAAGAGCTTATTTAACCACAGAGTTACACAGTAGCAAGGAAACACATCTAAGAATAAAAAATGTCAATCTGCCTATTAGTCTGACTAAGGCCTTTCATTGGTTCATGCCTGAATCTATTATTCTGTGACCTGAAATTTAATCTTTGGAGAATTAATTGCCTTAATTGTAATCTTCTGAAAATTAATATATAATCAACTCTTCATTATCAGGGAAAAGAAGCAGTTGGGAAAAAATAAAAGATGGAAAACCTAGATAATATAAGTACCTCAGAGCCAGGGTTGGCCCAGCCGTACATGTTGTGTCCTGGTGTAAATGTCCTACTCACCTAAGCTGCAATGAGCAGCACCAGTTTAGGTACCACTGCGTCTCTAACATGGTTTATTCCCAAAGTGGGTAAAGCTCCCAGACATCAAGGAGAATAAACTCTGTTTTTTACTGTTACTACTGTACACAGGTATTCATATTTATAAAGTGTGATCTAGATAGTGTTGTGATGGTTCTGCAGCAGCAATAGTCATTAAAATACAAACATGATTTCATATAGAATGAGATGTCATCTCTGAAATAGGACTGAAGTAACATAAGTATCCAGTTGCAGGAATAAAAGACTTCATCTAGAAAGAATGGCAACATCGTACTCCTTAACAGACTGGGGAGAGAGGCAGGAAAGCATTCTCTTACTCGATTTCCAAAACTAATGAAGGACAATTCAGGAAAAACAAAAATGAAAAATACTTCAGTCCAGTCAGTTTATGGTTATTAATGTATTAGGTTTTCCCAGGCTACACTGAACCCTGTTTCTGGAGCTTGCTGTATATGTTTTCTTGTTCTCTCCAATCACTGTTTGGATAGAGAAGCTGAAGACTGAAGCAGAAATTTCCGGTGCTGGGGTATGTGACATCTGCCTTCTGGGTAAGTCTCTGTTTACTTCTATCAGCTTCTCCTGAAAAATATTTCAGTCAGCACCACTTTTGACGTTTTTCTTTTCAGTGATTTTCTTTTCACTGGATGTGAATGGCAACAGGTGGCCCCAACTGGTAGGTTCTTTTGCAGTTGCTCTGGCTTCGCATTTTCCTGCACCTGTGTGCGCTCTGCTGCTCATGACTGCATGTCATTGAAATGGTGGTGTTCGGAAATACTCGGGGTACATTTACAAAGGACCAGGTAAAATTTAGCTCAAGCCTGCAAGTTGCTTTATAAGCAAACAAACAAAATTTTCTGACATTTGAAAGCACCAGAAAGTTTCCTAATACTTTGAAAGGAAAATGAAGGGGAGATGTAGTCCTTTAGAATTATTTGGTTATAGAGCAAATGTTTTTATAAGAGAACAGAATCACCTGAAGAATTTGACTAAACACTTTAGGTTAGAAGCAAAATAATCACCCCATGAACAACAAGAAAATGAAGCTTATGAATGATTCATCAAGAGATACAGCCTGGTTCCAGACCTCTGAAAGCTGAAAGACAAAACTCAGGAGCTGGACTGACTGCTGCAGTGTGCAGATTGTGTGCTTTCAAGAGTCAAGCAGATCAAGATGCAAAAGGATAACCCTTGCAGATAAGCTACCAGACACTCAACCACGGATAGCTGAGACTTTCTAATATGCTGGGACAGACAGCTAATGAAAGGCAAACACTGTAGAATTTTAAGCCTGATGCAGAACAATGGGGAATAAACTAATGATGTCTTTTTGCAGGTACTGTGAGAAGCTGTGTACTCCCTCAGCACCTCAAGCCAGTGACAATATAATCTTCAATTCACATATTATAAATTTAGAAAATATTGGAATGTTCAACTGATCATTCCTAGGAGGTATACACAATCTTTGATCCCAGAATACTGGCTTATGTCATTAATGGCTTGTATCATGCTCTTTCCTAGCTGCAGAAAAGGCAAATGTTTACCATTTTAACTATATTAGTCAACTTCTTTTAAGAACAGAGGAATGTAATTAAAGAAAACATAATGGCAACAGTAAAAAAGGAATGTTAAACTACTCTGCAGAAAAAATGGGCTCTTAAAAAAATCCTTGATGTTACTTTCAGCTCTTCAGATAACTGTAATATGCATGCTAATAACCTGACTTATCTTTCCATGCCTTCACTATTATATACTTCCATTCATATCATGGTGTAACTGGTCTGCTTCCAGTCATCCACACTTCTGTTTCTCATCCTTCATGGCCCCATAAGCACAAGAGAATTAACAATAATTGCTTATTTATTTGTTTACCCCACTCTTTTCTAATGCATGCATGGGGAGTTTTTCCTCTCATCACTGAAGTGGTAGGTAATAACTAGTACATCTTCACTATTAATAAAAATACCCATAATTAATATATTCAGTCCAGATTTTATTTCAGGAATTTTTAATTTTAAAGATACTATATTTGAAGTAATATCCAGCCCTTAAAAAGCTTAATTTGTCAAGCCTTTGAATACTAATTTGTCTTTATGTGCATACAAGTTCTAAGGATATATGCATAGCTGTAGGCAAAGTCTAAACTTCATGGTTTCTTTACCCATGGTAAAACACTGATTTTTGCATAACTGCTAAGTACCATTTGACAGTGATAAATACTACTTGACACACAAGGACAAACTGGGCATTAATTAGATTACAAAGTAGGGTCTTTTTATATTTTGTATGAAGACAAGTGATTTCTAGAAGTCTGCCAAAGTAGAACAGCACCAAGGACTGCACAATTTACACCCCTATAACTGATGTTTGGTTATAGTGAGGACATAGTGATCTGGTCTGTGGGAAACAGATCCATTCCTGGGACCTCTCACTTGTGAAAGATGTTCTGCAGGACTGACTTTTTGACAGGCCACTTGTGCGAGCCCCGTCTGGTGGCATGAGCTGCCGAGGTGCCCTGACTCTGGGAGGCTGCGGAGCTCACGCAGAGCCAAAGCCAGAGCTGCACTGCCTCCTGACGGAGCGAGGCAGGGCTCCTTCCCCCTTGTCCGCTGACAAATTGCACAGCTGTGGTGTTACATGTCAGCACTTGCAGTGCGGATCTCCAGAGACAAACCAGGAATGTTCTGCATGCCAGACAGTGGCACTGAGCCATTACATTGAGACAACCTTCTTGAGGGAACTGTGGGCCCTGAGTGAACAAGAGTGGGGAATCCACTGACATTCTGACTTGCAGCCATGTAACCATAGGCAGCCTAGTGCAGCAAGGCCAGCTCTACTGCTGAAAGAAAAGAAGTCTTGCAAAAGTGTGCCAAATCCATGTAGCATTTGCTGTGTAGATACTACAGTCATTTCAAACAACTCTCATGGCATTTAGATAAGGTAGGTGAGACTATGTGTCCCTGGAGTCTGAGGTATGCTTTCATCAACATTCATGGTGAGGCCAAAGTTATTTGATGATGTTTATCATCATCTGGAATACTTCCAGTGGAAACCATGATCTTGCTGATCTGGAATCTAACTCAGCTCCTGCAATCTATATATTCGGGGTAACAGTCAACAGAGAAATGCACATTGACATTTAATGCAGAGAAGCAAAGGACTCTGAAGTTACCTGAAATGATCTGCTCACCTATTGAGGTCATCTTCTAAAATTAGCCTTTCAGTTTAGAACTTACAGTTCTTGCTTGTTTCACTGAACTACCACAGCTGCTAACCTTTCACCTGCTCCTTCTCCTTAGAAAGCCTACAAGGACTTTTGAAGTCAGAGGAGCCTAGGGCTGCTTAGAAATAGACAATATATAGTATATATATAAGTATATAAAATATATATAGTATATATAATATATAGTGTATATATATAAGTAAATTTTGTAAATAATTATCATAGGGACTGCAAAATGAAACAGCAGTATCAAAAGACAATTATGGAGGGAAAAAACCCCAAAATGTTATCGTAACCATGGAGGAAAAACATAGCTGTTATTACTGTGATGCCAAATTAGTTTATTGAAATTTGCCACCTAGGATAGGGAAATAATAAGAATAAAAAACATTTTGATGAGCTCCAGAGGGCTTCTCCTTTGTTACTTCCCACTTTCGTAGTGAGTTTATCTCTTTCTTTATCAGCATCTTCTGAGGAAGGGCATAGAAAACAAACAGCAAAGACAAATACTGGGGTAAAAAGAAACATGAATTAAAGAGCAATAACTCATGGTCACGGGTAACACAGCAAAAGTGAACACCTCAGAACACCTCAGAACACCTCAGAAAATAATCTTAAAAGAGAACTAGTAGCATACTATAGATAAGGCTACAAGAAGATGAATGCATAGCTTCTTGGAAACCTTCTCTCACAGCTGGTATGAGTAGTCCGCTGTCAAACTAGAAAGGCGTATAATTTGGAAATCTGGAAGGGTTAATTCCTTTTCCTATATTGTTATTCAACGGTCTGGGTAACAGAACAGATCACACATTTGAAACGTGCGTGTGGGGTAAAGTGCTATAGGCAAATTGGAGCAGAGAAAGAGTTTTCAGAACGATTTGGAGAGATCAGAGAAACTGTGAAAAACACAGGATTCAGCTGAGGAAGGACAGGTGTTAAGTCCTGTACTTAGGAAGGGAAAATATTGTCTGGGAAAGTATAGGATGGGGAATGACTAGACAGAAAACAGTTGTTCTGAACAAGACTTGGGGAGTATTACAGAGGATCACAGCTGAACATGAGTCAACAATATCATGCAAGGAAGGCATCCATCAACCTAAGCTATATAAATAGGAGTTTTGTCTGACGTAATTCCCTTATTTTTCTTGGTGGTGATAAGGCCTCAGCAAGAACACTACATCCACTCTGGCAGTGGTACTTTCACTAGGAAATGAATTGAGAAATTCAGAAGAAAGGACAGGACTAACCAAAAGCCTACAAAAGAAGAGTCACCAAAAAAAAGATGATGGAAAGGGCATTGTTCAGTCTAGAAATGAAAAGACTGAAAGCAGAAAATAACCTTTGAAGAGAAAGGAATAAATTGGTTTTGATCCCCAGGGTGAAGAAGATAGAGGAAAGTGGACTTGAATCACAGCAAGAGAAGTTCAGATTAAACCTACTAATCACAAATGAGAGAATACGTCGAATTTTGAAACACCTGACCTAGCAGTTTTAAAAATAGGTTGCACAAAACATCTGTCAGGAATGAGTTAAACATGATCCAACTTTGGGACAAGAGGAAGGATTAGATAGTCTTAGGTGTCCCATTATCCACGATTATTGGAGCAAGCAAACTCTGGAATGACAATGAAAATGAAAAATCCATTGCAAAGCAAGAAGTGCAAAAGTTTATGTAACTTACATAGTTTGCAGGTCCAACAAGTCTTCACAGTCCTTACAGGTCCATGGTTCAGGCGGCTTGAAGATGGCCAACAATTTATATTAATAAAAGGCATGACCATGCATCTAAAGAGGGTCTTGAAATCAATACAGTCAAAGTAGTGAAGAAGAAAAGGCTGTTTTCTTAGGGAGAGAGACAGAAGCAGAGATCACACAAACATTTTGAATGTTTGTGTTTGTATTTTTACCTAGTGAGAAGGGAAGTGATAGAGTGTCTCTACGGTATGCATCACTCTCCCAGACACAGAAGCCTTTGCAAACACAGGCCCTGAAGAGAAAATAAGATTTCACACATGGAGTGTGCTTTAAATTCAGCCCCATACAGGAAACCCTGAACCTGAGCATAAGGAAATCTTAGTTTAACTGATGCTTGTTTAAGTCCAAGTTATTAAATATTTTGGATGGCTAATAGACAGTTTAAGTAAGAGTCTTGAAGAAGACATGTCTCCACATACAAAATATAAAATAAATATGATCATATCAGGATACTTTGCACTTAAAGAATCCTGTCTGAAAAGCCAGATGCTTTAATCCACTCATAAACGCAGCCTCTTTTCCCTCCACTGTTAAAAAAATATGTGTGATGAGACTGTGGCTAGAAATCCCAGGGTGAGAGAAGCGGCATAAACCCCACCTATCAGCCACAGTCCACAAAGCTTTTACTTGGACTGCCCTTGGCTCTGATAGCACATCATTACTAATCTTCCAAACATTACACACATACAATCTGGAATGCAAGGACTACCATGCAGTCTGCAAACAGACCGAAGCAAAGCCATGTGATTACTTGACACTCGGGATACAAGGAAAAACAAAAACAGCCTTCAGCCAGGAAAAGGCTAAAGCCTAAAGTCTACCTAAAAACACATATGAAATTAATTCTGATTTCTGGAAATGTTCATTTCTGGAAACCTCACAGTGGTCTCCTTGAACCAAAGAACACATAGCCCATCTTAAGCACTGAAAGCTCCCTTAACTTTCGTAGTTCACAGAGAAATCAATTAGGTTGTAGTTACAATATATAGACTATTCCATTTTTTTTTTTTTAACAGGGCACCTTCAGGACAAAAAGCTATAAAAAAGAAAAATAAGCTTTGAAAATCATATCTTTCTTCTTCCTTTTTTCCCCTTTCCACTTGTTTTTTCATAGAGAACTTGACATGTCACACAGTTTTTTCCAGTAAACTGATCAATTGCCAAAAAATATGTAGCCTCAGGCAGACTTTATCAATCAGCTCATGTTGAACCCAGGAGAAAGGCAATACTCCTGAAAGAATTATATCATTCGCCTTGATTTTTCTCACAAGCACAGTTGTGTCCTTACCCTTTCAGTTTCAAGAGACACTAGAACTGTAAGCAGGGTCACAGACGTTACAAGTTGCTTGAAAAAAGCAAGAAAACTTCTCAAGACCCCTGTGATTAAAAAAAAAAAAAGCCCATTGATAAGGACAGGCAGAAGGAAGGTAAGACAGAACCCAAAGGGAAAAATTAAACCTGAATAGTTCCAGTTCAATAAAATTCTAAGTAATTGAAAATAAATTCTTAGTAAAGAGAAATGTCAGGAAAGTTCAAATTCCTCTGCCTTTCAGAGGATGAGTTTGAACTGCAGCTTCCCATCTCTCCAAAGTTACCTTAATTTCCAGTCTTTTGAGTTTCTGGGACTGGTGTCTTCCTTTTGTATTGAAGCTACTTTAGCTAACATAAATATATAAAAGGCAAAGTAGCAGGAATTCAGTTCATATGCAAGTTACCTCTCTCTAAGTTTGACTCTGGCGAAGCTTTCACAAGATCAGTGATTATTTTTCTTTCTCTTTTTTTTTAGAGTGAACATATAAACGTAAAACAAATTCCTTCAGTTCTCAAAATATTCACATAAAAGTTGGTTTGGGTCAAGCTTAAACAAAATGGAATTTGAACAATGACGAGAAGCAGTTCTTTGGCTGAAATATTTGCTTCCAGACGAGCTTTTTTAATATCTCCAGCTAAACTGTCTGTCGTTTCCTAGGACATGATTAGAGGGCAAAGTATTAAAAGTCCAGCTCTTAAGTGAATGGCCCATACAGGGATTGAATCCACAGTCTTGGTGTTATTAACACCATGCTCTGACCATCTGAGCTGATCTCATTTCAGATGGCTAAGGCTCCATCCCACA
This sequence comes from Cnemophilus loriae, assembly GCA_013397755.1. Taxonomy (NCBI): domain Eukaryota; kingdom Metazoa; phylum Chordata; class Aves; order Passeriformes; family Corvidae; genus Cnemophilus; species Cnemophilus loriae. The sequence goes on along the minus strand of VZTF01003410.1, from coordinate 1,915,669 downwards.
GAGTACTGCCCAGCTCCTGTGCTTGCAGAACCTTCTTGACAGCACCAGAAACACTGCTAGAGCTTGTGAGGAGTTGGAGCAGCCAGAAAGACCCAGCCCAGTGGGTGTGAAGAGTGCAGCACTCACCAGGAACCTCCATCATCTCAAGGGAATGGCCCCAGTTACACAAGTTACAGACAGCTCTGCCATTCCCCAGGCAGTGAGAACAGACCCCCTTTCCATCCACATAAAGGCTGGATAACAGAATATATAAACGATACAATAAATTGCTTAACAGTAACATATTCTTCCTTTGAGGTATCTGCTTCATTATTCCAGCTGGTGGTGAGCTAATTCTCAGAAACATGAGGATTGGTGGCCTGTGACATTTTATCAAAACTAATCTGACTACAGATGCTGGTTTTTTAATCCTAAACACCTAATCCTAATTTTAAAATGTTTTTAAATTGTCTTGACAGCATCCTACAACTGTAAGCACCACGGGTTAAACAGAAATCATTATTTGTTTTACATTAGCAGCTCATAACACATTTCTGAAAAGAGCCCTAGTGTGAGGCTGCACAGAGAACCTTTCACACTCTCCTCATTTGGAGCAATCCCATTACAATATCTGGCCCCCTTTCTGGATATGGCTCTGAATTACTTACTTTGAGCCATTCAAAAATTTGTGGTAGACCTGGGTGTTGAAAGAAGCTCTCACAAGGGCTCATCCAGAGCTTATTTAAGTCAACAGAAGTCTTTCCAATTGATTTCAATTAACTTCTGAGCAGGTTCTGAGTCTCAGGGCACTGCCCTTGCTGTGGCAGCATGCTTTTTATACTGCTCATTTTATACACCTATCATATTTCTTCCAACAATTCTTTCCAAATTAAATTGCCTTAGGGTGCAAGGGAACATTTCAGAGAGATGAGGGACTGTAAGCTATCCTATTCTCATTGAAATCAATGTGACTTGGATACCTATCTGCAATGTGTGCCATTTAAAATTTTCCACTTAATCAAGCCAGACCTTCCTGCAATGCCTTTCCCCATTTTTAGCTCTTTTCTTTTCTGTGGATCACTTTCACAGTTTTTCTGGGGCATAATGAGAAGATGACAGGAGATCTTAGCACAGATGGACACTAGATATTGCTGAGAGATTGATGCATGAGAAATCTCTCTCAAAAAGTACAGTTCAAAAAAAAAAAAGATTTATTAAAAATGAATGAAATTGGTTATTAGTTCAGTTAAGATGTGGTCTTCCAGTTTTATCCTCTGATTCCGGTAGCACACCAAAAAAAAGCTGGCCTGCTGCCACAATAAAATAGGCCTATCATTTTCCAGTGGTTTAAATATGGGTCAAAACATTTAATCAGACAACATTAATTTATTTTAGTATTCCCTGGGGAAATCCAGGGTGACTTTAACAGAGAACTCCTTCTGGCTTTTGAAACAAAGAAGAAATGGAAGGACATCCACTGTGATTTATTTTCTCTGGGTGATCAGTGGAGAAATTGGATACGCATGACACATTCATTTAGTCCTCACTTCCCTTTGATGATTAGGGCTGAATTTTCATTCTGGTATATGGGGATTTGTGTGTGTCACTCCAAACAAGAAGTGTCATACATCTAAGTCCAAATGTAACTTTCTAAGAGTGAGGTTCAGAGACAAGAATCTCCAGTGTAAGTGGCCAAAATAGAATATCACAATAGCATGCAAGTAATATTTATGCTCTAACATTGAAGCCTGAGCCTCACAGCAGCTTGACTGAATTTGTAATTAAGATCCTTTCCCTAGCTTTGGTGAAAAAGCACACTGGAAATATGTGCAGGCATCAACCTAATTAAATCTATAAAAATTGATTAGCCATTTCAAAACATCTGTTACTTAGTCCGTTGCACACTATTGCAAATAACCTCAATAATGAGGTGTGACCAATTGCTTTTTAGTGGGAACATTGCAGCCTCAGGCGAGGAAGACTGAGGAGGCGTAGCTGTAGCTCAAACTGACTGCAGTGAAATGCTAGGTCTGTGTAGTTAGGTGCTGGAATTTCATTTCTTTATAACAATCATTTGTTTACTAATATAACACTTTTACAGAACATCAAAATTAGATAGAAATGTTAGCAACGTTTTTTCCAACAAAATCCTTTTACCCTTTGGGATTACTTGACATTCACCAAAAGAAAGAAATTCTATGGAACTAAGCTAATGGAATGAAGAAAAGAAAGCTATATAATGGATTATAAAGGTTTGTAATTGCTTCTTGCGAACCCAGAGGCAATTTGAAAGGCAACTGCTGTGGCATAATATTTTCCAGTTTTCATTCGGTCCCAATGTCAAGTGATACAAGCAATAAAACTCTCCCTTACCTTCCCCTGTAAGACTATTCCATACATCACATTGTGAGTAAGTTTTATTTTTGGACTGTGATGAACACCTCACAAGATCAGGCCAGTAGCAAGGCACCAAGCACGTGGTGGTGATGCATCACATGGATCCAAAAACACTGCCTTCCACCACTGCAGCACTTGCTGCACTCATTGAAATGAACACATAATTAAAAATACAGCAGAATTGCAGTACTGTTTAAAACCTAAAGAAATATAATCCTCACTAAATAACACACTGCACTCAGGTAATAAACATCTGGTGGATCTATTTTAAGATTAGACAAGTAGCACCCCTGGACAGGTCTCAGCACTAGAGGAATCAGATACAAGTGCTCACAACCACACGTGCACTGCAAGAATGAGAAAGACTGACCTTGAATGTGCTGAGCTGTACCCAGCAAAAGAGAGGTGGCAACAGCAAGCAACTCAAACTCCACTTCGAGGATGCAGCAGCTGTGGAGCTGCCTCAGTTTCATTTGCATTCTTGACTCAGCTCAGGAGAGGAAGCTAATACACTCAGTATCTGAAACACCTCAAGATTTCTGTGTACATGTATTTTATGTGTAAATTTGGAGAAGGAAAAATAAAAGCAGCATTAAAAGTATAACTTTTTGGTATCCAAGGCTTATGTCTTTATGACCATTTAAGAAAACAGAGCAGTTTTACTCAGGTGGAAAAATGCCATGGCTCCGCTTCAGCTGGGAAGCCTAAAAGAAATTGCTTGAGCGAAGTGAGAGAAGAGCAAAAGTTTTTAGTAGTCATTGTCTTGTGGAATGAGTGAAACAGAGAAAACATTGTCTTCTGTTATTCCTCCTTTCATAATTCTGGGCATTAGTGTTTGAAAACCTTGGCAGTGGAAGCTCCTGTGCCAGCAGCAAGCCCAGACTGCAGTACACTGAGAAAACTTTAGTCTGATAATCCTCACACAAAATTTCTGTGCTGGGCATTTAATACTGTAATTTCTAGTACACACAGATTAACTCCTGCTGGAAGAATAACATAAAACAAACCCATTCCCACTGGATGGGCTGTTTCAGCTCTAATTCTGCATAATAGATTGCATAATACACTCAGGGAAGCTGTTTTTCTCAGCATCTTCACCGAGTATTCTACTACAGTGGAAACTGTAGTACTAACAACAGCCTATGCTCAACAGCAAGGGATGGGCAGACCTACAAACTGATGACAAACGCACTGTGCGGCTGCAAGCCTTCCCCTAGGCTGTTCTCAATCTGTATTTGCCCTCCCACAACCCAGACTATTTTCCTGACAGCCTAAGCAGTGGGTGAGTGATCTTTTCCTCTCACCAGTCCAGCTCAAGGGCTACAAGACAGGACTTTTCCTGCTATAAATGGGACTCCTTGAAATGAGCAACAAATAACTAGCCTTAAAATTTTTTGAATCATCCGTGATAAGATTTTTCTTAAGGGCATAGTTTGTGGTGCTCTTATAAAGATGTCAGTTTAGGTGGAAAGAGGGTTAAAACAAACAGAACACCCAAGTCCCAAACCCAGAAAAGCCATCTCAGAAACTGCAGTCGGGATCCCACCAATGAACATGATTTATGGACCATGGATACTGTTAAAGTCTTGCTGTAGGAACTGTTAGTCCCCATAAGTTTTATTTGGCTTTAAATGTGTTTTTTAAGGAGTTGGGCTTTTAAGTTAGAGTAGATATGAAAACTGGGAAATAATTTTGCTTTTCACACTAGTTATTAATATACCCTACATAGTTTTATTTTGGATTTTATTCATTTCCCTGCAAATTGTACAATTAGATGGATAAAATGGCACATTTTGTATTAATTATTACACTGATAGGTGTTGAAAGCACTTGGCCCACAGGCTTGTATCTCGCTGTACACCCAAGGCCTCTGATAATCCTTCAGACGTACACTGTACATCAAATGTTGCTTCATTAGAGCCATACTTCCTCAGTCTGCTTACCAAAAATCTTTCAAGGCAGCCAATAGCTGTGTGGTAAGCCACACACATCAGAGGTGGCAAAGGACCAATAAATGTGTGTCACTGTAAAGTAAACTTCATTGGCAAAACTCATCCATGTTTGCCTGCAGCTGATTTTTACTGCAACTACCTTTCCTCTTTGGTTCCTTGCCTAAAAACATATGACCCACATCAACGTGTAAGAAGTTACAGACAGGTTGAGCTCCCCATAGAGGTATTTTCATCATCTTATGGGAACCACCATGAAAAACTAGGTGTTTTTCCAAGTCTTTGTTAGGACGGGATTGCTATTTGCCTATTTCATCTGAACAGTTTTGAAATAAAATTATTTATTTAAATTTAAGAATTAATTTAATCCATTTTAACATTTAACTCTTAAAAAAACTCCAAAAGAAACAGAACAAAACTTAACAAAACACTTAACAGGTGCCGTACAGACATCAGAATTACCTGACTGTGAATCCCAGGAAGTTCAGCTTATGTCTCTATCACAGTTCACAGCTTCATCTTCTATATCCTTATCCAGGCATAATGCTGCTCTCTTTCGCAGTAAAATGACATGAAAACAGCTGTTAGCATTACAACCACATGGGAGAATTTCCAATTAATTTCGAAATTAAATAAGGTCTTTTCCAGTAATTCTTTGATGTCATCTAATTTTCTGCCAGTTTCTAAAGTCAGAGAGACAGAAGTCTCAAAGTAATCTGAATTTTATGATTCTGAACTTTTCTCCCTCACAAGGAGCAAACCATTTTTTGCTTTGGTCTTTGGGGGATTATTAGTACAGAGGAACTATTATAACAACAATGAAGAGACTTTGATTTTCATTTCAACTCATAAGTCCATCTCTGTTCTTGAAACTATGATCCTTTATGCTGTGGTATACACTGAGAACTGATCAAAAGTTATCTCAAAGGCTCATTAACACTTCAACACTAAAAAAAAGAACCAGGAAAACACATTAAACTTTTTATCAGTCACTCCACCACCAAACCTCCATTTCCTCACACTGAGGTTACATGCAGGGGATTAATTTTCTCTTCCTCTAGGTCACGCCATGATAACTCCCAGTAAAGTCACAGAGAGAGGCTTAAGGGGTTGTTTTTTCAGCTAAATTCCAGCAGGAAAAACTGAGGTTATGTCTGTGCTGCCTCTTACAGAAGGGCCAAGGCTCTCTCATGGCAGACCTACTAGTTCTCTATAGCGTGGTCCTACAAGTGCCTGTGAATGTATGCTCTGGGCCATGTGCGAGGGGGTGGCACAGCATCCAACTTCGTGTGCCAAGGCAGGCAATCATGTGGCATCACATACCTGTGGCTGCTCTAAGACCAACCTCTTGGTGCAGCATAGGCAGGACCTCATCTCAGAGCAGCAGTCTCATCTGTTAATAGACAACCACAGCTGAGTCTGGGCAGGCTCTGATCTTTAGAAGAGGCTGGACTCTTCTCAAGGGGTGAGAATAGCTATATGTATTTGCAGTTATCAGCCTTCAGCATCAACCTCTTCAGCTGCTTCACATCCAGACAGGACTGCTTGAACCCACAAGACAAACTCCTGAACACTGCAGCCAAAACAGGTGCAAAAACATGTAGACAAGTAGAAAAAAAAAAGAGAGCTGAAAATTATCAACCCTTTGGAGTTGTTGGGTTAAATTATATTGTGCGTATAATTTTTCCTTGTCAGAGGTAATCCTGATCTAGTATAACACGAGAGTTATTTATTTTCCAGGCATGCTACATCTGCTCTGTTATCTACTTTCTACATGTAGGAATTTCCTGCCCTTCCTCATCGCTGGTCAACTTCATTAAATCTCATTCCACCAGTCCCTCTGCTAGCTCAGTATCACCGCTTCCAGAGGTGTTAATGTAAATCCATGATACTCTATACCATCTTTTAGTCATATCACTGCATGGCAATTTCAGGTTGTGGTTGGGAAGTTGTTCCTGGCCTTTTTGGGTACATAGAACTGCTTTGAAATATGGTTTGCAGGCACCTTTAAAGGCCAAAAGGGAAGCATCAAACAAAAAGAACTTGCAGCCTTCTATTTAAAAACAAAACCCCATCATTTCCATACACTCTCACTTTTTTTTTAATACTTGACTCATTATTTTGTAGCAGCACTGGCAACACTGCAAAAGTCACTTCCCTGAGGAGCGGCCCAGGTACGTGTATATCCTTTTGATGGCTGCCAACAGCAGTAAATAAACTTTCCAATCTTACACTCATGCTAAAGATCTAGCTATTTACAGGAAAGCTTCCCAAAGATTCCCCAAGTGCTTGCAGACATCTTCACTGTTACATAAAGTCTTTTGTATCTATACACTTAATCTGAAGCACAATAAACCCCATACAAAAATTCCCATTAATCTCAGAAATCTTTGGATCAAGTTCTAGAGTTACTAGTGCTATCCCATTTTATAAGGGTCGACCTTCATACCTGTTTGGCTGCTGATACTTCTGTCACTATCATATATTTTTATTTCAGGCAAGGAGCACAATGGAATAAGCCAAGACAATTTTACTTGGCTTTCTATTTTTGTTTCATCAAAGCTTGCCTCTGTCTCAGTAATGTCTAAGTGCATCTGCATTTAACATTTTCAGACCTATGTTCAGTTCCTTTGGTCAAGCACCCTCTGCTGTTTTAAGTGCAAAACAGGAAGTGTCTCATTTACGTTTTGAAAAACTAGTCCTCTTGTTAACTTTGGGCTTAAATAAAGTACTCTGCAAGCATTGGCTATGTGCATGAAGGAAGTTCCTATTATCGCATTCTTAATGTTACTGTAAACAGATCCCTCCTCCTTGCATGGCATCTCAGGCCAGTGGGTGCATAACATACTGGAGAATTACCCTGGGAAACTGAGGACTGAGCCCATGAGGGCTCAGCAGCGAAGGTCACAGACTCAGCCTCCAGACCTTGACCTTGGCTGACTGTGTGACAGTGCCAACATACCAGGCAAGAGAAGAGTGGGGGAGAAGGGTCAGCAGACACTGGAGACAGATGGCGTAATTCATCATACACCAGAAATAAAAAAAAAAACCCCAAACTGTTCCAAGCTTTACACACACAGCAAGGGTTGTAAATTCCACAACTGTGGAGACCTGCCAAGCCATTATACACATACCCATACTGCAGTCACTGGGTATAGCTCCTGAAAGGTGAACTCAGGAGAAACTACAAAGCATGAAGGGTGCTGAGATCTCAGGAAATTGGTTCATAAAATGATCATCCAAGCCCTAGTGGAAAAACAGCATGCAGAAGTTAGGGACTGATGTGATAGATATTACAGTTTATTTATAAACAATGCACTTATGAAATACATAAGTTGTCTGTGGATGTGATACAAGGTATTATATACCTAATAAGCTTCTTTCAATAGTACTTTTTTTATTTTGCTCTTAATAGTTTCCCAGTTGGAGCTATTCGATGGTGTGCTCTGCTAAATAAAGTTCTCTTGTCATCAAGCAGAGTACCTCATAGGAACTGGCAAGGCTGGTGATGCCGCTTTGGGAGGATGGAATGCAAACCAGAGCTTCCCCAGACCATGTACTTTGGTTTCTCTGCAGAAAGAGCAGTAGAGCATCCTGGATCCTGCCTTTCAATTTTTGGCATCTAGAAATCCACAGAGAGAAGGAAATAGAGTGGCATCAGTAATGGTGTTTGTTGCACAGGCTGAGTGCTTCAAGTGGTTTTGTGAGCACAGCTTCCCTACAAAGACAACAGCAGCCATTGAGTTACTGAATGTCACAAAGCAAGTGCCAGAGAGCTTGACCATGGCCTTCATCCAGCCCTTTAGCTCTCTTTCTACACAGGCCAACATCTGTGCACTACACAACAGAGAGTTATTAATACAACCTCCACAATCAGCCAGTGTAAAAACCCACACATACATCCTAGGGCTCCATTCAGCGGTTCCTTAGGAGCGCATGGTATGGATAACTCTGCAAATTCTTGTCACTAATCTGAAACTGCAACCCACGGAGCAGCCTTTCCTTTTGCTGCCAGGTGACCTTGGGGGGATCAGACAGGAGAAGGAACTCCTTTCTGTACAAGTAGGTTCAACAAACAGACGCATTTGACAATTCAAGTATCCCTATCTGATTGCCAGCCTCTAGGGTTGTGGTTCTGGCTTGGTCTCCTAGAAGCTAGTGCTGTGTCAGAGAACCAGCACGACACACCCTCTGCTACCTCAGAGCCACCATGGACACCTCTTCTGAACTCTTACATAGTCAAGATAAAAACACCACCCTGAAAACCTGGCTGTCTCCTTTTACGACACCAGCTGTATCCATCCATGCTTTCCCCTTGTCTCACTGCACATTCCAGAAACAACCCCAAGCTACATCACTCAGCAACTCTAACAGAGGAACTAGACAATGAAGCCCAAGCGTACTGTGCTGAATATCACCAGCTGATCTCATTCTGACAGGGAACATTTTATTCACTGAAGAACTGCTTTACATCCAGAAAGTGCCCCAGCCTCCCAAGAAAGAGGGAGGAGGAACTACAAGACAGAAAGCAGGCAAATATTCTCCAGTTTTCCCTCTTACTCCAGCTATCCACCAGATTATTTCTTCATGAAAACAAAGTCCTCCTCCTCCATCCAACTTGTGGTCTCTGCTTTACCCTTACACTGGATACTGAGGGAATATTTATGTGATCAACCTTGACATCTAATCTAGGAATGGCTCTCTTATGGCTTGGACCCTTGATGTCTTATGTGGCATATGGAGATGTCTTCCCAAGAGACAACTCCAAATGGGTCATTTTAGATTCAAGTGCCTCACACTAATACAATCCCTGTTGCTTTATTTCCCCTCCTTCTTTTGAAGGAGCACAATTGTATGGGTTCCCTTCTCTTTTTCACCCTCAAATTTGCAAGAGACCTTTTACTGGATTTGCAAGAGACCTTTCATCTAGACACACAGACCATTGTGCTTGAAAGCTTTGACATATATTCTGAAAGTACAGTTGTGAACACACCTTTTAGAGTGTCCCTTACTAAACAAGGGATTTAAGTGTTGCCATACTTCCAAGTTGTGCATCCATCTAGCCGGGTACCCATCTGAATCTTTCTTTAGCATCAGAGCCATCTTACAAGCTTCAGCACAAATATCTTTGTGGGGTAAGAGAAGATTCATGAAGGCAATGAGACTGAGTAATTTAAAACTTGGTCCTCCAGAGTATTTTTCAGTTGGAAATTTCTCTGAATGAATCGGAGAACAAATCCAACAATGCCTAGGATCCAGCACCAACCAAGGAAGATCGGCTTGAACCTCATCCTCAGCCTGTGTCTGGTACGGCTCATGCAAAATTACTGGGGACCAAAAATCCTGGAGCACTGACTGAAAGGTGGTCAAAGAATTGTCATGCATAAAAGAAAGAGGCTTGGCAAAAGACTGAAAGGGGCTGTAGCCATAACAATTACCAATTCCAATTGGTATTCTTTCAAGATAAATAATCAACACTGTAACTCATCAAATACCCCCCAAAGCTGTTATCTAGTGGCAAATATACAGGATAGCATCGTAGGCAAGCACAACTGAGAAAGAAATGTTCAAACCCAGAACTGACATGGCACATATCATTTTGAGCCTTCTTAAATAGAAAGTGTTTTTTAAAGTAGGTCATAGATACCACCACTGTACATTGCAAGAACTGTGTGTGAATGCCTCCTCTGCATTACAGTGCTTTTACCATCTAAAAAAGCAAACTCTATGCTGTTCAGTCCCAATTCAGACAAAATTTTGAATATAGCTGTAGGCTAAAGTTAAGAAGACTATTGCCTTAATATGTCCTTCTATATTCTAGATGTTTTTATATGTATTATATATTTATACTTTTAATATTATATACTTTATAATATATATATTCTAAAATTTAGAAATCCCTCTTAGCTGTTATGGAAGCAACATAGAGTAACCCTAGCACAGTTTTTGGCATCCGTACTGTCAAACTGAAGGTAATTACAAAGCAGTGGCAATGAAATTCATTCCCAAGTAACTAGTGCTGCAAACTCCAGCTGTACTTGAGAGAGTCCAGCTACTCAATATTTACAAGTGTGAATTCTAAAACTGGCCAGAAATTCATTCACAAGCTGACTTCCCCCAGTTTAAGCAAGGGGGTGTTTTCCTCTGCACTATGAGGGCCTGCATCCAGCTGGCTAGATGCTGTCTGAGTGATCTGAACACTGAAGGTCACGGATGGATTTTTATCCTTCAAAATGTAAGCAGAAAAACCTGTGAAGAAACAGAGGCAGATTTTCATTGTGCTCAAAGCTCCAGCAGCATCTGCCTACAACCTTTAATGATATCAACAGTAATTAAATGTACTTCTGACTCAAACACATGCTCTGTCTGGAATGCCTCCTATTTAAAGCCCAGTACACGCAGATTCTATATCATTGACATCCCGTAACCCAACAAACATCTAATAGATCCTCTCAGGCATAGCTGCAGAAGTGAGGTCTAAATGCTCATCCTACCCGATGTAAATCTCATTTCTAGAATGGTGGGAACTGTCAGGCATCAGAACCTGAGAACCTGCATGTCATTTCTCATCATTACATTTCCCCACAGAGGAATTAAGCCATCCCAAATGCAAGCCATGACTACAGTAAGAAATTACAAGCTCTTATCTGCATTAGCAAACAGAAGTTTGAAATACTTAATAAATAAATGAATAAATAAATAAAAATAATGTCAAGGACTACTAAACAACGGTTCTGTCCATCACTGTTGCGGCATTATGTAAGAAATGTTTGCCTGAGACAAAATACATAGGCAGAAAACTAAAATCAAAAAACTGAACTCAAAGCAATCAAGGTGACCAAACCCAAGAACTGTCCTCTTGTGGCCGCAGGCAAACGATGAGGAACTAAAGAGCTGGAGAAGGAAAGAGCAAAAATGACACTAAAAGAGGAGAAAAGCAGAGTAACTAGAAATAACGATCTCAGCCCAACTGGCTTCCCTCTACACTTCAGCTGACTGTAAGAGGGAGATGAGAGATGCAATGCCAGGACTGAGGTGAGAAATACCTCCAACTAAAATAGCCCCCAAATACATTTATAATTGCACTAGAAGGAAGTGGCTACATATTTGCTTTCCTGTAAAACCAAATTCCCTCTTTCATAACCCTCGTGGAAGCTAAAATGCTATCACTGGTGAAGTGAACTTTAGCACACATGTGAAAAGATTTTCATTTTGTTACTGGAAATGCTTTTTTTAGGGAGACAGTAAAAGCATCCATTGTGTCCAATGAAGAAAGCAAGCAGATGCTGGAAATAAAGATCAATGTCTGAAGACTCTCAGCTTGCAAAATCAGCAGCTATTTCCCCCCAGATGAAGAACTGTTATCCATCAGAACCTGGTGCTCCAAGCACAGAGCAGCTGTTCTTTGGCAGTGCTCTTGTGTGCCTATGGAAAAATACACTCAAATAGGAGCAGCTGAGAGGATCCCAGCAGTTACTGACTTCAACAGTCAGAGTAACTCACTTCATACCTCCAATTTGAGGGAAGGACTCTAACATGAGCAGCCCACCCCCTCTGATCATCGCTGCCTTGGGAATCATCACCTCCTACACCCACAAGTTCATCTGCATGAAGAGAACAAGGCTCTCATTCACTAGAAAGAATTATTAGTAATTTCTCATAGAGGAAACAGAATCATGTACCTTTGTCTTTTTTTTTCTTTCCAATTTTTACTGTCCTTGTACAATGTTTATTTTTACATAAATTTATTTATACATTTTTCTAGATTGGCAAAGTTATATCCAATAAGAACATTTTAGCAAATTATTAAAATCTTAAAGGCTTTTATAAATTTTTAAGCAAAAATTGTGAATTATTTCCATTTACTTACATTCACGTCCATGTAAAACTATCTATAATTAGTATTTCTCCATTTGTTCAGGATCCTCACAACAACTGTAAGAGTCTCTGAACTCCAAAAAACCTCACAGAAAAGCTTTCATTAAACCCTCAACTTTAACAACAAAGCAAACTTTCATTTTGCATTTAGTCCAGTTTGGCTCCATCTCCTGCTCAAAGTTACAAACTACATATTGTAACATTTAGATAAGCTTAAAAATATGAAACTCAGAAGTGTTAATCTTAAAAAGTACTTGAAGCATGTTTGCTAGAGATGAAAACTATCCTAAGATATTAGAAGTGATCAGTGATTCAGCTGTTAAGTTGCACATATTGATAAGAAAAAGAACAACTGAACACCTATGTTGGTGAAACCAGTGGCACTCTGGATATCTACAATTTCTGGGATGTCCTACATTTCAAAGCAAGTGTGTTGTTTCACTGAATTCTGCCTTAAAAATTTCAGGTAGAAAAAACCAGGACACTGAAGAAACTCAAGGACACGGTAACTCTCAACAAAGCTTATTTTTAAAACTCCAGGAAGAATTTAAAGCACTGGCAGACCGAAAAGGCAACCTGTACATTCTGATGTTGTATGGAGCAGATATAAACCATTACAAAGAGAATACAAGATCATCCACCTTGGAAACACTACTCCAATCACTGCATTCCATAGCAATCTGAAGCAACCAGCAAGGAAAACTTCTCTGCTACTCTTGCCCTTAACAACAGGCTGGGGAAAAAAACCTCCTTTAGGTTATACACACTGGTATTTTTTTCACAATACTTTCACCTTTGTATAAGGACTTTCCTTAAAAAAATTAAGCAACAAATGAGGTTCTATTTTTCCTCCTTTCATGTAGTTCTCTCCCCTGCAATTCATTTTTCAATACAGTGGGCTGTATTGAAAGGATTGTATTGAATGGATTTTGCTACATAACCTGCCTTACTTCATCCCTGTTTGAGGCCCTCTTTAATTCTAACCGTAGCTTCTAACTCAGCAACCCAAGCTCACTGCAGGGCATTCACAGCACTTTAGAGGCTGTACTTTGACATCTCCAGGAGGTGCTGTTATTTCAGCCTTTCCCATTCCAATCCCATGTGTACCAATGTTACTGTAACACACTCAGCACAACAGATGAAGCAACTGGTGCTATTATGTTTTTTCACACCGGCTACACAACCGAGAGGCAGCACAGCATTAAGATGGAGCACGTGGGAAGGAATATGCTCACAGGGAAACAAAGTGTCAACTTAGAAAGTACCCTCCCTAAAAATGCCTTTCAAGGACCTAATGAAGTCTAGCAGCAATTTAAACAAACAAAAAAAATCACCACCCACCTTCAAACTTACCTTGACAAGACATTCTGAAAATATTGATAAATCTTCCAAATTTTGTGCAAGTAGGTCTAAACCTTGTTCTTCAGCAGATGAGAAACTGAATGATAGCTAAAGGCCCGTCTACTCTTCCTCTGCGCTGTTATCAACATAGCGTTGTTTCCACCAGATTTCTGGTTACCCATTTTCCTACTATGCTTGGTAACCCAACTTAATGCTACAGTCCACCCAGAGATTTCCTAACACAGCTGAAGTTGTTCAACTTATTTAACTGTATTTAGGCTTCACTATGCTGAGCATTGTAAAAAAAAAAAAACCGAACAACGCAACATCACCAAAACAAAACCCTTTGCTCTAATCTACTTCCACTTTAATGAGATTGTGATAAAATTCATGATCAGTCTTAGATGGATTTAGTATGACACTTCTTAATAAGCACAGTAATTAGCTTCATGGCCTGTGAACTACTTCTCTCTTCCAAAATTCAAATTAACAACTGTCATGCTGATACCCTAGCGCTATAGCAAGCCTAATGAGTTAGCTGAGAGCAGAGCCTGCTACTACCACAGCAAGTTATGTATCTGGCAGTCATGGATTACAGACACTTCAAATGTGTCGTTACACACACCAGACCAAACGGCATGAAATCAGCAACCTGAAGTATGAACCTGTGATCACATTCTTGGGGTCTTTCTCTGGACTTTGAACTCACTGCCTTCACCTGTGAGTAATTCAGGAACACTCCGGTCTGCAGCAGCCACCCTAAATGCATATTCAGAGCTCTGTATGAAGAGGACAAATTTCAAATTCTTCAGAGTTCTCAAATATAGTCTGTTTCCACGCTCGAAATTTTGGGGGCATTTGGGACACTTTGTTTCACATTTTGTACTCTGTCCTCTCTTCACTGAGAAGTCTTCTATGCAGCTAGTGAGTCCCTGGAACTATAGAAAGCTTTATATCACAACATCCTCCTCCTCCTGGCTTAAGACTTACTGCAGGTAGTAATTTCCCACATGTCTATCACTACCTGGGGAAGCTGCTCCGTAACAGCTTCAGTACTCTTCACTCACCCTGCCTTGTGATGCAAGGATATGCACCCCTGAGCTCAGGAGATCAGGCATCAGTTCATGCTCTCCTTCCTTGTACTTCCTGAAGTTCTCAGTGGGGAGCAAGGGTGCTTGCAGACCAAAACCTATCAGACAGCTTTATACTTCTGCTTTGTAAAACGTGCCCTACAGAATAAATGCAATATACAAGTTCACTGCTTCTCACTGTACTACTGAAAGTCACATAAGGTATTCTTTAAGGTTATTATGTTTTTATAAATGCACTATTTTAACACCAATGTATTCTCTTTTTACAACTGCTTTGCTACCTAGAAAATTCACGGTTCATGGTAAATCTTTAAGTGTGCCAGAAGAACACATCAAATTATTCAATATCCCTTTGCCAAAACCCTAGACAGCAGGAAAAGATTTCACTTTTTGACAGGTGACTGTCACTTGGCTCAAGTTATGCTGGTCTTTCAGGATGAAGGGATGTAATGGAGGAGTTGTTACACTGGACAATGTGCAGGAAAAAGAAGGGGCGGTGATTTGTTTTGACACAGTTCTAGGGTCTTTTCAGACTTTTCAGGATTCTCTGATACTTACCTTTTTTTCAGTTCAATAACCAGAACACTATGGATTCGGACAAGCATAGATTTGGGGCACTTTTCTTCTAGCACTGGCAATGTGCAGAAAAGGGAAAAAAGAAGAGTGGTTTGGGAGAATTGCTTTGTTTCGTATTCTGAAATATGCCACTTTGATATGACCGAAGTGTTTACTCCTCAGAAAGACAATATAACCCAAAAACTTAATATATACAAGTTACAGCCATAAAACCAACCATTTTAATTGAAGCCATTAAAAAAAAACATGTGAGGCAATATAAATGATAAAACTATACTTAAGAAGAAATAGCTAGCACTTTCTGAAAAGCTTTAAAACAGCAACAAACACTTTACAAAAGATTTGAAGGAAGAGAATAAAATTTCCAAACTACAGGTATTGTATAAAGGTAACATTAACAATTATCTTATAAAATACAGCAACAGAGACAAAATGGATACTCAAGCTCATTTGAAACTATGCCTTCTGGGGTCTTGATTAAAATGTGTGTTCAAAAACTATTTTAAACAAGGACTAAATACTTCATATTTTAAATGTACAGGTCCCTGGCATAAACATAGCACTATACACATCTTCCAAATAAGCAGTAATTACAAGTTCCTTTAACCATGCGTGGTGTCATCTTCTACGAAATCTTTGGCCATTTCTGCTGTGATCACATCAATATGACTGACCTGGTGGAACAAAGAAGCATTTGGTTATTACAGAATAAGACAGACATTTCTGAAGGCTCCAGGACTCAGCAACAGGTCTAAGATGGATTTGTAATTCCCTTTAAAGAATGTGACACGAGACATCTGCAGGTATTTAAATTCTCTTTCAAGAAGGAGAGAACTTTTTATAGAAGAATGCAACATAACTAGAAATTGATCCGCTGAAGTGAGTCTTATTCACTTTGAGCTCTTGCTAAGTCTCAAATGCACAACTTATTTTAATTACAGTGTTTACTGAGAAGCCTATCATACTAACTTACCTTGTTTCTGAATTTTACACCATAGAACTTGTCAGCTGACTCAAGCAATTCCGGCCTAAAAGTTGTTGTAATAAACTGAGCATGTTCAGCTAGTTCCATAATCATATCTAAAAAAGAACACAAAAATTCGTTATTAATGTAATCTTTTCAATAAAGTGAGACAGGCAAGAATATGAGGTTTTGGTTAAAGAAGCAAAAACCCCACAAGTCAAGAAAGTATCTACACCAGTTTTATTTCCCAGAAAACACGTACAAGTATTCTCATTAATTCCAGTATGAACTCTGATAAGTCCAGCCACTCAGCAAACCTAGTATGGTATTAAACTTCTATGACAAAAAGGAGCGTAAGCACTTCTCCATTAATTTTTAAAATCAAACTAGACTTCAAAACAGGACTGTTTTTCAACTGAAGTCCAGTAAGGAGACCCTTTAGATGCAGTAACAAAACAGAGCTTCTACCTAAAACCAAGTTCATGAAGGCTTCCCGAAACACACACTAGGCTTCTCAAAAATGTTCTTTTATGATTAAAAGCTTTATTCTTAAAACACCAGGGATAAGAAGACAAACTATTACCTTCAAACTACAATGAAGATTATAAAAGGCACAAGTAAAAGACAAGTACCTGAGACAGCTTTTCTATGCTGGGCATCCAAGGCTTGGTCGATTTCATCAAACAAGTAAAACGGAGCTGGATCACATTTCTGGATTGCAAATATTAGGGCCAGGGCCACTAAAGATTTCTGTCCACCTGAAAGTTGCTGCATTTCTCTCATTTCACCCTGCTTCCCTGTGAACGATACCTAAGAAAACAATGCAACAGCAAGATGATTTTTCAAAACACTAAACCACAGCATCACTTGCTATTAAACAAAAAGTATCAACTAAATGTTGCCTTTTAAAAATTTAGTTAAAGGGCAACCTAAACAAACATTCAGAGGACTGAAAAACAAATATTTTTCTTTACCCTTATGCCAACTCCAGTGAACTGATCTACAGATGGAACACTGCTCTGAGATCCAGATCCCCTTTCGCTCTCGGTGCTGCCTTCACCTTCATCCTGTGACTGACTGCCCTCCACATCTCCTTTCTTCATCACTAATGTGGCCTTGCCACCAGGTACTAACTTTTGGAATACTTCACTGAAATTTTTTGACACCTGGAAAAGAAACAGTCAATAAACCAATTCATTTTTACAGAGTGAAATCAAATACAGACAACTGTTTTTGCATGAACACAAAAAGCATTTGCTTCAAAGAAGAGATCCACATTCTTAAGCAGAAGTGAAAAATATATGCTGTACAAAGCTTGTCTTAAAAAAAGAGCCAAAACAAGCTGTTTTTGTAGTATGAGAATTTTCAAATTTTTTTCAAGAAAATGGTACAGTTAAAACATCGAACTGTGGCAAAACCAAGATTTATTTAGTAACCTTCAGTTAAGCAAAAAACCTTTAAAGAGAACAATTCACACACTTTGTAGTTAAGATCCTTTGTTAACATTAGAATTACTCTCACTAAATCTGGAGAAGGGATTTGGTGCAGGTTTTGCCACAGTTTCCAGAAAGGATTGTGTGACAGGAAGTGTTTAAGAAGTTTAAAGCAAAGCTAGAGTTGTATTGGAGATGGGCACATATTAAAAATGGCAGTCATTTATTTTTCAGTATTTAAAAAACCCACAAGCCTCAAGTTACATGACACTGCCTTCTATTAGTATAGATTTATTTAATATCCATTTCTTCCCATACCGCTGCTACACCATGGGACAACTTGATTGATTTCAGCCCAGTCTCTTTACAATTGTTCTCATTTTGTTACCTGTTTGAAAGTCAGCTGAATAGCCTCGTATTTCCTGAGCTCAAGAACATTCATCAGCTCCATGATGGATTTGTAGCCCCTGTCCAGTTCCTCTTGTCTTTTTATCAGTTTTTCCTTCTGCTCGGAGAAATTCACAAACTGATCTAAAGCTTTTTTATTAACGTGACTGTATTTCTTCAGTTCAGTATTGCACTGCTCCAGCTTGCGGAATAACTGTAAACGGAAAATTTTAACACATCAAAGTTAAAATTCTAGACTTCCAATTCTAGCCACGTTTGACACTCATGATGCAGGTGCCACTAATGTTTCAGGTCATGAAACACGAAACTAAGCATGCTATTTACCTGCTTTAAACTTAGAGTCTGATACTTTTCAAAAGCCTCCTGTGGAAGAGAACCCAACTCTCGGATTTTCTTCATGCATTCCTCTTTCTTCTTGAGAAGCATGCCTTGCCTGTTTGTCATTTTTTCAAGCTCTTTTGTATCATGGTTAATGGCATCCATATGCTCCTTTTCCATGTTTTTCCAGCGTTCCATGCTCTTCTGAAGTTCTTTAATTCCTGCTTCTGTTTTGTCAATAGAGTTATCCAGATCTGCAATATTGAGTAAGAGCACAAAACCCAAAGCTGTAAGCCTTACACGCCTGCATAAGATCAGCAATGATCCAATAAAGTATTTATGAAACAAAAAGACAGACTAAGGAAGATCTATTAAGGAACAGAAGGTTAAATTTCAGGCAAAAGGCTGAAAATCCCTCTCTTTTCTTCTCCATGAGCATATGGGTTAAAAAAAACCCAAACAAATGTACTACTGTCATACTGTTCAAGTCTAGAAAGAGAAGCAAAGGAAGTTTCAAGCCATACAGATGTGATAGCCTATTTGACAGCAGCTGAGTTTTAAATGGGTTAGACAACATTCAGGAACAATTATACAAGATCTTGCTTGGAGGACAGTTGCCTCACACATGCTACGCCCTGAAGCCAGAAGCCCATTACCACCCATACAAGTTAATTACATTATGGTCTATTTCTAAATCAAATATGGTATGTATGTGTGAACTTTCAAAACCCTGGAGAGTTTTCTTTCCAAAACATGATGTTACCAACCATCTGACCGTGCCAGTGTATCCTTCACTCGTTTGTTGATAGCCTCAAGTTCTGATGTTGTAGCAGTAAGAACTGTGCCACCTTCTGTTTCTCGAAGCTCATTCAGTTCCTATCAGATAAATAAATGCCAACAGGCTTCAGCACGAATGGGAACGTAAGCCAGACAAACAAGCTATCTTCTACTCTACATATGACTTCATATAACTACATATAGCTATTATATACATATAATATTCAATATTTTAGTAAAGTTCTAGAGAATAGTTAGATTTTAGAACACATCTGTTATCATGATAGTCCTATTTATACACACACTGTGTACTGACAGTAGTTTTTGTCAAAAACTTACTGTGCTGCAATTCAAATAAACACTTAACCCAGTCTATACATAGGGAAGCAAATTCCATCACAGATAATGCAGTGTAACAAATGAGTCTTTATCTAATGATTTAATACATGTTAGCCCTGGAAATAAACCACCTCAGACTGCAGAAGTACATTTAAAAGAAATTCCTTACTTGTTCCACTTGGTCTAAGCGTTTTCTCAGATTCTCATTGAGATATGTTTCAACTCTTGTGATAATGCCTTCTAATTTAATCCTCTCATTCAAAAGCTGTCTGTTTTCCTGAAGAAAGTAAAGAAATATATTAGTTGCTTTACCTATTTCTTCCTTGTTATAAAGAAAAATTAATAGAACAACAACAAAACCCACTCTTCATAAAATTCTGTGTATTCAAATATCACAATTCTCCAGACTGTTCCTGTAATTTTAACAGACAGGAAAAAACAAATGATAAGGTGTCTAGTGTAAAACTGTACAAATCAGTGAGTTTATTAATCTTTATTTGTATCTGGACCCAATTCTTAAACCCAGAAATGCTTTAGAGAGTATACTTAAGCAATATTTTTCCAGCAACACGCATGTCAATCATAAGCTTAGTTTTGTCTCACCTACCATGTGCTTAAAGTAACTGTTTTCCTTTCCCATACTGTGCATCCTCCCTTCAGATGGTATCTATTTGTATTTATTGTTGGAGAGTCAATAGCAAGAGCAAGAAAATTGTGACGATTCCAACACAAATACCCTTAATTTTTACACAATCAACTGGCAAAATTCACCCAGTGTTTGAGAAAAACTTGCAAATACACTTTGCAAATAAGAGAACTTCAAGCACACCTACCTACTACTGATGAAGCACTAATTTAGTGACACTATATTCACCAGTGACTTTTCATACAAAAGGACAAAAATAAGTTTATTGCTAAGAAGTGTACCGCATTTAATAGCAAGATATTTTCATTTCCTTACTTGCTGTAGCTGTCGAATTTCATCATTAAGAGCATCCACACGTTTCTGATCTTCAAGACTGAGCTGAGACAACAGATCTGTCCCCAGTTCTGCTTTTAATGATTCTCTAGTTGACTCCATAGCATGTAAACTTGCCTCCAAGCTCTGCAAGCTACGTTGCTGTGGGACAGATATTAGACAGAATCACTCCTCAAAGCAATCTGCAGATTTTTATGAATTTCACCTGTTTATATCAACATATTTTTGTGACATATCTCTAGTTATCTCTTCGTATTTCATATTATGATGTTAACTAGAAAGAAATGCAAGTTCATCAGTAACATTAATGAAACAATTAAAATAAACCAAGTAATAGCTTTCAATATCCCCATACTAACCTTAGGCATAAATGTCTTTTCAGACTGCTGCCTCTTCTCCTTCAGCATTTTCATCTCGGACAAAATACTGTCTCGGGAGGCTTTGAACTTTCTCTGCTGTGTTTCAATTTGCTGCATTTGGTTCATTAGCTGGTCAATCTCATTATTAATCCATACTGTGGGCTAAGGAAAATTCTGTCCTTGTTTTAAAAACCATGTCATTCCTACTAGTACCTTCAATTTTTTTCTATCTGACATATTCATCTTTCATCAAAATAACAAACAAACCAAAACTCCACCAAACCATAATAATAACTTGTAGAGGAAAAATCAAAAGTAACTTGAGCAGCTTATCAACTTATCAAGTAACTTATCAATACCAGGAACTAAGCTAAATGAAGCTCTCCTTGCTTATTTTACAACATGACATTCAAAAGAACACAGGGATACATTTGAACATGCAAGGAAAGCTCAGATCTTACAAAATACAGATGTCTCTCATGCACTGATGCAAGTCAAAAAGCAAAGGAGTTCAGCTGGAAGGACAGAATGAACTGGATGATGTACAAGAAAATTGTATAAACCTCCCTTACCCCTGAATTGTAGATACTGGATCTCAAAAGGACACTGTGTAAAGAGACTGGAAAGACCAAACTGTCAAGCAACTCAGAGCTCATAACACAACTCTTCCCATCTCCCCTCAATAGCGTAAGTGGACTACATAACACATCAATTCAGGACACAAGTACTAAAAATATAGCCTGAGTCAGAAGAAGCAGTGAAGATTAACACAGATAACA
This sequence comes from Cnemophilus loriae, assembly GCA_013397755.1. NCBI lineage: Eukaryota > Metazoa > Chordata > Aves > Passeriformes > Corvidae > Cnemophilus > Cnemophilus loriae. Next base: position 1,894,102 of record VZTF01003410.1, on the reverse strand, counting down.
AAAATATCTGGTTATGGCAGTTTCTACAACAGACTCTAAAAGGAATAGAAAGCCGCATAATCTAGGGTTTAATCTAAACTCTAAATATCAGTATCAAATACAGTAACATAGAGAACCAGGCTGCCCACAAAACAGTCAAAACAAATGCCACAGCTAATATGTAACAAGTCAGTCTCCTGTTTTCCATATATTACTGTAACCACAAAACAAAAGCTTTGTCATCACACAACCTTCCCCATTAACAACAAAAGGATATTTTCAATGTTTCTGCGTAAGTTTTCATTGAGCTTTGCTTCAAGTTCACCAAGTTCTTCTTCTGCTTTTCTAACATCTTTTTGCAATTCAAGCCGAGATTTTCGGGTGTCATAATAACCTCCAGTCAAAGCACCTCGATGGCTGACTTGATCACCTAAGGGCAGAACAGAAAGAGATATAAACTGCACACTACATGCTTGCTATAAAGTCCAGCACAGTTTCTACAACGCAACTTAGCAGGTTAACTAGAATATTTCAACTAACCTATAAAAGCACTGAATGTACCAGCAATCATGTATGTTTACAGTAATTAAGGAAATGTTTATTTCTGTATTCAATTTAAGTGTTATTCCCTTTCTCAAGAAGAACACAGACTACTATGATCTCCTTTAAGCATTGGCTTATTTTTATGTTTGTTTCTAATTAACTTCTGAAACCATGCAGCTTGAAGGAAAAAAAAATACTTATATTAAGGGAAAAATGCAAATGCCTAGCACTACCAGTTTGAAAGTCTTCTACGAGGAAATAAAGGGATGAAGTAATTAGCAGCATCTGTGGCTTGTAGAGTATGCTGATACTGAAAAATTAATAATTTCCTCCTCACACACCCTTAGGAATTTTTTCAGATTGACTTTAAGACACAAAAAGACAACAATAAGCCTGCAGGGAATGTGACCTCTTAAAAACAGGCAATTAACAAGAGATATAGATTATTTCAGAGAACATAAGATGTAAACACATCTGTTGCACAGGAGAATTCACCTTGCCCTTCTCAGGAATTATGGCCATTCATTCACACCCTAAACACTGGTTTGAGCTTGGGGAAAACACCATAAACACTCCAAGAAAACAAAGGTCTGTTAAATTGGATAAAAAACTGTGATGAATGCACACCTAATCTCCTTTGTAATTCTCAGGGTGGAGATACATAGCTACTAACATTGAGATCACAAGAAAAATCCATAACTCGTCAAGAAATTCTGTATTTTTAAGCGCTGTACTTAACCAAGTACAACCTTATACACACATCTCAGTCAACGATACTATTATTTTTAATAATCTTATTTCGACAACACTAAACGGACCATGTTTAATGGGCCCCATGTTCCCAGGAATCCTATTTTTACAATAAATAACTTACAAAATTGCAGTATTTACCTTCCAGAGTGATACAATCCATTGTGAAAGCTCTGGCCAGCTGGGTAGACACTTCCATGCTACGACAAATTAAAGTCTTCCCAAAAACATGTTTGAAAGCTTTATCAAATCTTGGATTGTATCTCAGTTTACTGATCATAGGAATAGCATCCTGAAGTGACAGAATTACAATTCAGCAATTTAAGTAATTCTTGATTATCAGGTTACAATAAAACTCTACTTATTAGTATTGCCTTTTTACTTGTGAAGTGCAGTTAATAAAGAGCAGATACCTTGTAGGAAAGTTTCTCTATAACATAGTTTTTTATGTTGAGAAGCATACATTAGAAGTAGTATTTAACTGCAGACATTCAACAGAAAAGCAAGGGGCGGGCAATAAGCAATGTACACAGTTCAAAACATGAGGCTCTGCTGTTATGAAGCAGAGGTAGGTTCAAAAGTAATTCTAACTCACATTAGTCTCAGGATAAGCAGTATCTCTAACATCCAGCTTGTTCAGAGGGAGGAAAGTAACTTCTCCAGGAAGGTTCATTTTGTTAAATTCCATTAGGATCTTTGTACTGACCTCATCGGAATCCACAATGTGATAAAACAACCTGTTTAACAAGCCAAACGAACAGGCAAAACTTTACTATGCTAAAAGGACAAACATATTTGTATACAGACAGCATTCATGCAGTTACCATCAAATAACACATCACTATAAATCTGGATTGCATTTCCAATTCCATGCTTTAGAAAAAGCAAGTGGATACTCTTTCACTTTTGTTAAAATGGGATCAGCCAAAAACTTTACGTTCCACCGTGCAGCCAAGAGCAGCTCAATACAAGTACAGTGCTACTGTGTCCACACCTCTGTCCTGCATTTCCATTACACAACACTGAGCCCCCCATCTCTGCACGGACCTAGAGTTTGCCTCTGCTGCCTCTACATACCACGCAGCGAGACAGAGACCACATCCACCTACCTCCCCGTGCACTACGAGGACTAGCATCAGAGGGACTGAAATACGAGATTTTCCCTTTGCAAGCTGAACTACAGCTTGCTTGTTACAGCTTTTTCCAAACTATGGGGCACGACAGGACTCAGAGAGAACTGTGAAGTGCTTGGAAGAGACACCCTTGTTCATACTGACACAGAAGTTTCAGAAGTGACGCCGCATTTCCAGTTGTTGGTGACGCAACTTTTCTATGTGACATTTTGCAAGATCATGTCACCTCTGTCCTCTTTCCTGCTCTTATACCACTATCTACATTTCATTAGAACAAGAACTTGTATGACTACTCATGAGCTGGAACAGGGACTGATCACACAAAAAGACAGTTTTAATTAATTTGAAGTGGTGCATCACCCAACAGGCACTTTCTTGTTCTAGAAAACATTTCACACCCACTCATTAACACTCAACATCTTTTCAGATAGCTTTTAAACAGCAGTTTTTGACAGTTTAGAGACCATTCTTCACCATGAGATTTTCAAGTGCAAGTGAAATAATTCTTAAAATTATTGAAACATCAGCCTTGCTTACTGTAGAATTCTCTACACTGGAAGATGCTGTCCATTTTACTCAATATAATTCGGTCTCACCACCAACCCCCTGGCAAGTGTCAGGAGTGTGGGTCTGGGGCATTTTTTGTTGTTTTTTTTTTTTTCTTTTTTGTTCTCTCTGGTTTTGTTTTAGATTTTTTTAGACAAAGTCAGGAGCAGATAGGATTAATATTTAAATACGCAGAATTCTTCTCAGTTCCTTCACAGAGGAATAGCAGTTTGATCATGCTATATAGAAGGCACTTTGACAAAAAGAAGGCAAGACATCAAGTTCAAAAGAATAAAATTTCAGTAGCAGCTTGCAACAACTAAATTGTGACACTGCACTAAAGAGCACATCATTACCTGTTCCCTGCAGTGACTTCAACACAGGTGTAGAAGGCTGGTTCACATTCAAAGTTATTCATCACGATTCCATGATAGCCATTTAGAACATGCTGGTTTATGCCTTTTCGACGGAAATGCTCCAAAACTTTGTTTATGCTGTCTATACCATTCAAAATGGCCTGTTAAAATACAACTAATTACTGTATTGTAGTTACAATGTGTGGGTATAATATTCATTTCAACTTTAACTTTGTGACAGGCGTAACCTCCTTTTTCGCCAAATTCCTTTCAACTACCCTACAGCTCTAACAGAAGATACCTAAATAAGAGTCTTTTTTGGGGTTTTGTTTTGTTTGGGGTTTTTTTTAATCAAAAAGATATCAGAAGACATTTTAAAAATATTCCATTTCTGCCTAGTCTCCTCACATCAACTACCTTGAGCTTACAAAACTCATTTTCAAGTAGTTCTAGAGCTATAAATATTGGAAAAATTCAGCTTAAAATATAATGTCAATCTTAATTATGACAGAAAGACCATAATTTCAAAAATAACTATCATATCTTTCAGATAAAACTGACTTGTCCTTTGAGATTCCACAAGGAATTCTCAAGAGCAAGGTTATCTTACCTTTCCTGTTGCTGCTCTGAGAAGCTGCTGTTTCTTTTCTAGATCCTCCCTCTTTGCAGCAAGAGCTTGTTGTTCTGCATTCTCTTCTCTCCATAGATAACTACAGAACAAAATCAGTAAAATTTTGTAAGTGTGAATGCAATCTGAAAGTTTTATTATTATTTTCTTAAAGACTGCTAATGTAATGGGAAGGCAAAGTGCAGAAGTTCATACATGGCCATATTTAAAAAACATACCTACATGCCATGTTAACAACTACACAGTTGGGGTCCTTCACATTAAGTGAGATTGAGACATATTTCAATTAATTACTAACTTTCTTTCACTCTGTAGTTCATCCTTTTTATTTTTCACTTCGTAGTATTTTCTGTCCAATTCTTCAACACGAGCCTTCACTTCATTAAGATCCTGGTCCAGTTTCTAACACAAAAAAAAGAACAGTATGAAACTACAGCTCTCCATATTTAAAAAAAAAAAAAATCTTTATTTTATTCAATACTGAACTATTAAATATTCAGAAAATTCCTACAAACATTTTAACCAGTTTACAACAAACTGGAAAAGCACTAAGAAAATAGACAGCTTTGTAAAGAAGCAGTAACAAAGTGTAGGTGCCACACAGATGACAAGGCAGGCACTGAGTTCAGCTGTGCCTCTGGGCATTAAAGTGAAATGGATCCCTGTAAGTCACAGTAAGAACTGCAAACAAAACAGTAACTGCTATACATATAACTGCTGTGTAATCATGCTCTGAAATGACATTTGTGATAAGTACAACTAATCTTGTGTACCATGTCAACCTGCTATTAGTCAAAAGCCTTAGCCTGCTCTCCAGCAGTACTGGACTTACAAGACAGCTGCTGTCAACAGTGTGCTGTTTAAGCCAATGCACAGACATCCCCCCTCTGCTCACTTAACATCTGCCATTTTCAAAGCAGTGCAGGGCTAGCACTCGATAGTGTTTACGTATTTATATGTGTACAAGGAGGAGTAACTGTGTTCTAAAAACACAGCCAGCTCATTCCAAACTAACCTTGCAAGCTCTCAGTCACATTCACCCACCTTCTCCCTGAACAACAAAAAGCTATACAACTCTTCACCTAAGCATAAATCAACCTTCTTTGAGGAGAAAAAGGAAACCATGACATGTTTATAGAAAGGAATCAAAATCTACAACAAACTCAACCGCTCCAATTCTACAGAATTACCATTAAGCGGTATAGGACAATTGCAGTCAGCCAGCGGTAAATGCTTTTTTCTTCATTCACCAACTCAGAGAATCACAACTTTGCTAATGTGGGTCCAAATCAAGCAATATTTTAGCAGAACACCACCATCTTTGTACAACTACACTCCTTCATGGTGTCAGACTGACCCTCAGTTTCAGTGGGTATATTACACAAAGACTAAGAACACTATTAGTATTGGCACTGTATGCTCTCTCAGTATAAAAGCAGGGTTTTCATGGCTGGAGCTCCTAGCAGGAATGCTATCTTTGGATTATTTTGCTGTATTTGCACCATAAGAGCTGTTTCTGAATGGAAATTAAAATCTAAGTTATGCAGGTAATACAAAACCAGATTAATCTTCTAATATGTCTAGGGATGCAATTTCTAACCAGCTGCAACCATGGTACAAGGGCGCAGCGCCTGCTGCATAGTCAAAAAGACCCTGTTGCTTGAGAAAAATGAGAGAAGTGAAAACAACCAACACAGACTTCTATAAGAACATAACTAATTGTTATCTATGACATGGCTACATTCAACGTAGACAAGAGCGAGGCAGATCGAAGTCTCTTCTGATAACTCAGGCCAAACACATTCGGGAAAGTACCAGAAGGCAAAGCCAACATATAGAGGGAAGATAGTGCAATGCTTAAGGAGTTTAAAGCTTATCTGTTTTCAATAAGCATTTTTCAAAGACCACATCCAACCAGAAACTCACATCTTCCTTATAAATAGGCATTGAAGTCTGACTGTCCAAGATTGAGTATTTAACCCTTCTCTCAAAAAGACAGAGAATAAGCTGAAAACTTACACTGTACTGTTCCAAGTTTTTCTCCTTGTTTGCCTCTGTATCCTCTAAATCTTTGTGTATAGCTGCAATCTGCCGCTTCTTGTCATTGATGGCTTGATCCAAAGACTTCAGTTCTTTCTTTATCCACTTATCCCTTTCCTCTTTGGAAGTAAACTGGCTCCCTCGACCTTGTTTTGCATAAAGATCTGTTCTTTCTTGTGTAGCCTGTGCAAGTCTGTTTCGAGAAGGGAAAGACATGCTGTATTATAAATAAATCCTGAATTTATTAAGAGCAAGCATTAAGAATTACTATTAGAATTTTCAAGAAGTGTCAAATCAGGCTCTAAAATTCAGGCACCAAATCAGTAACAAAAAGAAAAGGATCATGTTATAAACAACAGAATAATCCAAAATCTTAGAAAATCTTTTTGCCGAATACTGTTCCCACCCCAACAATAAAATAGACTTTTCACAGACCATCTCCAAGTGCACGGAGCTACCCCACTGTCAAGCAACACGTATAAGTTTTTGCTAACTGCAAATGGATAGCATTGATAAAATCTGCATAGAATGCCACAGACCTAGCAATTCCCCTCTCTTCTTTTTCTTTTACGCTGTTAAATTTTGGCTCTGTTTCTGCCAATTCTTTCTGCTTCTCCTCGATTTTCTCAAGAAGTTTTTGCCTCTCTTTTAGCAGTCTTTTCTGAAAGTCAAACAAAGCAGTATTTAAAGTTAGTATTTAAACTAATCTAGCAAACCTTACAAAACAGTGACAGGCTCCAGTCTAAAACCAAAAACTTCAGTGTTCAGGAACACTTCCTTGTGCCAATGACATTTTAAGACTTCACTGGTGTTACATACCCTTTGCTCACTGTTGCCAGCTAATTCATCCTGCAGATCTTTAGCCTTCAGCTCTAATTTAGTCCTCTGTTTAATCTGCTCCTGTCTTTCAGCACTAAGTTGTTCTTTCTCTTCTTTCATTGCAGAAATCTTTGTCTTCAGTTCTCGAACTTGCCGTTCTATTTCCTATGCAAATTTAAGTATGCAGTATCTTAACACTGAATGAACATTTCACTATTTATCAAAACTCACAAGATCATTATTCTTTAGATCACAATACACTAGATGTGTGAAAACCCCCAAGTTTCTAAACAGGATGAAAGCATGCAACGGAATTTAATATAATTTTAGACACCACCAGCCCTCAACCTGCTCCCTCCCCGCCTCCTCCAAAACACGCCCAAAACCACAAAACAAAACACACCTCTGGAGAGCCCTTTTAAAAGTATTTTTACCTCCATTTTATCTCTAGCATCTTGCTGTGCATCTCTCAGCTGCCTTGATTTTTCTCCACTTGTCTCTCGTTTAGCAGAAAGCTGTATGGAAATATCACCAATAGCTTAAGAAGCCAGATTCTGCTTTAGTAGTCGTTCCAGAAAGAAAATAATTTATTTAGTGAAGAACAGTGATGCTGAGGAGTACATACAGTGCAGGTAGTTCGGTGTGCAGCTGCAGATTGCGCTCTGGGTGGTAGAAGCCACAGGCAAGAGAACTAATGTCCCTTTGCATAACAAAGGGCACGGGAACCTGTGGCACCCAGAGACACAAGCAGGAGACCCACACTTCTACTCTGATGGGATAAAAACCCAGTTTCCTTTGTTGGGGTCCCTCCTTGGAGGCACCAGCTTGAGCTGTTCCTTTGTTATTCAGTTATTGCACCAAGATTAAATTATTTTAAGGATCAGACATCTGAGGCTCTGCTATGGGAAACCTGGTCTGACTGAGAGTGTGGTGTGCAGGGAGTCAAGCGAGGCACCTGCACTGGGAAGGGGTTTCGGTCCTAGCTCAGGTGCTGCGGTTCTAAGTGGCTCCTGGATGGCTGGACAGGAAGGTTTCCTTAACACTGTTAGGATTTTATCAAGGAACACAAGGGGATGGTAGTAAAAACAAACCAACAGCTCATTACATTTTGTACTAGCCAAATATTTTACCTCATCAAGCTTAGCTCGGGTTTCGTTAAGTTCCTGATTATAAATGGTGTATTCTAAAGCTCTTCTCATTTTATCCCATTTCTGGTACTGTGCCAGCTCTTCTTTCTCCTCTTCCAGAGTATGCAGTCGCTCTTCAATGTATTTCAACAACTCATTGATCTTCTCTCGCTTGCCCTCTTTAGAAAACATGACAAGATTGAAATTCAGTTAAACACTGTAATATAATCCCCCATCTTCACAGCCACTGAATCTACTCCAGTGATTAACTATTTGTCAACATACATGAAATGTAAAAACACCCCATGTCCAGAAGTTCTCAAAAAAACATCCTAACAGCAGAACTGTTGATATATGCTATGAAAGGCAATACAAGCATGTACTCTCTTGGCTCACACACTTAAAATAATACAGACTGTGCAAAACGAACTTTAGTGTTGGCACAGCAGCAGGTATCCTGATTTTTGGATCACTGCCAGCTGACATCACTCATGTTCTGAACAGTAAATTTATCTGTATTAGTTTAGCTAAAAAGTTTTATTACTAAAAGCACACAGAAAGTAACTTATTAAACCTTTTGAGATATTGGAAATTCAAAGAGGAAATATGACAAGCTCGGTATTGTTTATCATATCACAAATAACACCCATCTAGCTTTACTGAAAAAGCCTGAAGTTTTAGATTTAATTGAATTACTGTGGCATAAAGCAATAATTTCTTAAAGTTTTACCTGTTTCTTTCATTAGTGAAATACTCTCCTCTTTACGTTCATCATACACTCTGGTACCAGCTACTTCTCTTAGTAACTTCAGTCTTTGAGAGTCAGGAGCTGTGGCCATCTGGTTGATCTGAAAATTCAAGATCTATGATTTCAATAACCTGCTCTGGGTGTATGGCTAACCACAACAGAGCAAAGATTGCACTCTTTTGCTCTTCCTGCTTGCCTGAGGTTTTGGCAGGAAGATTCAGATACATAGCATACACCACACTGCTTTCCTTTTGAGACAATTACTTTAGGACAGCAAGTATTCTGCTTGTAATGAAATTTGTTGCTTTTCAAATGTTACCATTTGTTGCTAAAAGTCAGGATACAAGTATTATGTACACTGAAGAAATCATAAACCACTGAAAATTATGTTTAGAGAAACTCAAGCTTAGGCTTTTAAGTCCTGGTGCTAAATCAAACAGTTTAAATGCTTCCATAAAACCACACTAAAATGTAGGAGTTATAAATCTTAGAATAATTCACATCATGAAACACTCATTAATATGACATCAAATCAGTCATACAATTACACCCAACATAAAACTCACTTCCCTTCAAGAGAATTTCAGAGGCTGCATGGTTTTCTAAGAAGGTAACTGTTTCTAATTTGTCTTATATTAAAACCAGTATGTGTATTTTGGCTGTTAAGTAGTGTGCACCAACCAATCCCCACTACAAGTGACTTTCCAGCTCAAGCTGTTTCTTTCAAATACGCGCATTCAGCTGTAAATGAAAATCTATCCTGATAAGTATCTGTCAGACTGTACTATGGGTTAGCATTCCTGACATCAAGTGCTCCTCAAGTCCCCTGCACTCCTCTCCAAATAGGCCTTCCCGTAACCTCCTGGAGGTGACAGTTACCAGCGTCTCCTTGATGATCCATCCTGTGAGCCATTACAAGTAGTCTGTGCTTTGTCTGCAGATGTGGGTGTCCTCTGAAAGCTCTAGAAAGCTGCTCGGGTCTTGAAGACCAGTTAAGACAGGTCATGACCTGAGCCCTTTTCTTGATGTGCATTCACTTTTGGTACTTCTGCATTTTCCATTCATTCTCCACTAACAGTATTTTTAACCTCTTAAAATTCTCTACCATTACTTTGCTGCCTCATCTATAGGCCCAGAAATATTTGAATTCACACTGAAATAGTCACAGGAATCAAGTTTGCTTTGTATTTAAGTTTATGGAAAAAAACTTGATTGTAAAGATCACCATGACAAAAAACCTTTGCTAAACATCAACATTTACAGACATGAATTTTTTTTTCTTAAAATCAACATAAACTACTAAAACAATAGTATCTGTCAAAGAAACATCTACATGCAAGAACTACTTCAAACTAAGGTAGATTTAGGTTTTGGTTTACTTCTGAAATAATTGAAGTAAGTTTGGCATCCAGGAAACACGATACCCTTGACAGTGATTCCTTCTACTTTGTGAAAAAGAATCTTACCTTTCCTTGTTTGACAATATAGTAGGGATTACTGCGAGAAAATCCAGCACTTTCAAGAAGATTCATGACATCATTTTTCCTGAAATGTTATTATGAAACCATTAAAAACTGACAACTGTAAAAATGAAGTATTACAACTATACACAACATAATATAATCACCATGTGCAATGCATGCTCTGTTTGAAGAAGCTCCTTTATTTGAAAATGGCTAATTCTAAAATGAAATGAGAGAATAAAAATTGAAAATATCTAAAATACTATAGAATTGGAAAGAGATTAAGAAATAAGCACCTCGAAGCACAGAGGAGGGAAATACAAGCAAAGATATCACAAGGAAGGATATAAAACCACCTTGAGTGTGGTATCTCTTCTATTTTAAAAAGCCCTGAAAGAAACACTATGCAAGCAGTTAAACACCACAACAATGGATGGATTAAACTGCAAAGTCAAAGTCTGCTATCTATTGCACAACGACTGATGTTCCAGCTGTCAAACTACTGGCACTCATTATTACACAACAGAAATAAATTATTTCATGCTAGGGATGCAAGTGTTGGGTTTGCCTATAGAATTTTACAGAAATACTACTATTCTCATTCAGATAAGGAAAAGAAGTACCTACGTCACCATTTTCTTGTCTAAAAAATACTGGTCCTTTTTGGCTCCAATGACTCTGCGAAGTGAGACTTCCTCTTTATCAATCTTAAGAAAACAAAACCCAGTAAATACACACATCTACTGCAAGCAGCTATAACTAACCCAGAATGTTAACAGCACTTTTTACCAGAAATTACTCAAAAGCAGTTACAGTGCTGAAGCCTTCCATAAGACTGAGATTACTTGAGTCTGAAATGATAATCTATGTCCAAAGCAGTTCACTGAACTTACCGGTAACCTGTTGTCGGAATTGTCAAATATAATCTCCACAAATGCCGAAATAACGCGAGGACCTGTACCTTCCTAAGAAAGGAGATGTTTTGGTTAGACAACTGCCACCTTAGAAAAGATTTTGAACTCATTCTTCTCTTTTCCCTGATGACCCCACTTCCCCCTCCCTTTCAAGGACTTGAGATGCAAGAGCACCTACATAAGATCCAGCACACATTTTTATTTCTGATAATCTTGGCTACACATTCACTGATGTGCATTACCACCATAATGTATTACTGTGTAATAAATTCCCTTTTGCCAATGGAAACAAAGAAAGATGCTTTCAAAATAATTGGCTTAAAATATCCACAGCCCAACAATTTAATATTTTTGTTGTACCATTCAAATGCATCAGCTTATTCTTTAGTTTGTTGCTATACACCTTTACTTACATGCAACAAGGCCAGTCTCTGCTCTGGGCGAAGATGACTAAACTCATCACTGAGGACAAACTGAATTGCTGTAATAAAATAGTAAAGAAACAGAAGATTTATTCTTTCCTTCAGGGAGATATGCAGCAGCTTCATAAACTCAAAACACACTGGTTTACTGTTGTATAATACAGTCATGCTCTTGCTAAAATCTTATAATATTTCTTCATTAAAACCTTAATCTGCTGGATCTTTATCACTCAACCTGCTGTACAGCAGGATTTATCTGAAGAAGTCGTTGCCACATTACTGGTTCACTGCATAATCATTAACAATGCTGAACAAGTAGGGATTCATGAGCTTTCCTCTACATATACACAGCACACGAGCTAGGCTGAAAACATTGCTAAAATACTTAGCATTTGACATTTTATAAACGCAACTGTCACAAAGCCTACTAACACCTTTAATTAGCATCTTTGCTCCTCCATTAATGCTCCCACCCCACGAAACCCCCCTCATAACCTTATATTAAAAGAATGTCTAAGCTGCGCCAAACTGCTATGTAGTAGAATTTAGCCACTACGGATGTCTAAAACAACTGCAAATATCATAATCATCTCTCATGGTGGGCAACTTTCAGAATCGGTTTCCTCCTGTAAATACTTCTGCCAGCTAAAAGTCTTAGAAGGCCCTTAGTAAGAGAAGATGAATTCTAGGGAAAAACCTGGACTAAGTATTAAACAAGTGCATTGAGATCTGCCTTTCATCACTGTCAAGTAATTCACAATCTGCCACTCCTTATTGAGGAGGATCATTTGTTAAACCAAGTTCTAGCAAAAACAAGCAAAGAAATCCGGTATCTCCAGCATCCCTTGGCTAATAAGAAATCCATGCTTACCATAAAAAAAGTTGCTTTTTCCAGATCCATTTCTTCCCACTGAAAATTAAAACACAAAGTATGACATATGTTATAGTTGACATAGATTAACAGTGCAATGCACCTTAAATGCTACATAAAAATATTCAAGAGCAGAACCCAAATATAACGCAGACAAATGAAATCTCAAGGGAGTGAGGTGAACTTGGTTGGTGGATCACTTAGTCACCGAGTACAAGACAGTAGCCCTTCGCCCACTCAAACACATCACCTTGATTTACAAACTCCAACACTATTCCACAATGAGAATAATAGTTAAACCAATCCTATTTATTGCCATCTTTTTGGTTCTTATACTGATATTCTGATGGACAGTAACAGTAGACCTAAGTCAAATTATCCTGGCCCCAGAACATTTATCCAGAGGAAACCACTTCCCATTCAGGTTGACTGTATGAACTTCACATAGCATATTAACTGCTTAATACTCCACTTGTTAATCCAGCAATATTTTTTAGAAGACTGAAAGAAGTACTACTTCTATATAGAAGAATAAAGGCGTAAGAACACATCACCACACCAACATAATCTCAATGTTTATTCTGAAGTGCTTCAGCAAGGCCCAGTTCTTCTCTTTAGGATCAGCACCTACTGTATCGGTTTCAAACCCACTTGCCTTCCAGCAGCAACAAACATTCCAGGCTTTTCACCCCTGCCTACCTACATGCCATCCAGATTCACCTCATCCCAAAAACTACTTGGGAATTACTACGAAGTCTTTAGAAAAAATGCAAAAAACCCTCAGTGAAAACAGAATTTTTAAGAACATTAATACCTGGAATATCTTAGCTCCTGAGGAAATAACATTACTAAGCAAGACATCTATTCATGTCATATGCATGGTTTTTTTCCTAGTGCCAGAGTTAAATCCTGGCTACTAAGATTTTATGTCCAAAATTGACTGTTTGCTGTTGGTTCAGCAGTCTCAAAAGCTGCTGCACAATCACTAAAATCAATGCAAACAAAAAGGCAGGGCCAGGCATCCATAGGCAGAAACAGGAAGAGGTGTGAGAATGGTGGATGACACCATGCTATTGAAATAGGTATTATTCATTAAACTGCACTTTAAAACTTATACTTTTTGACAGTCTACAGTCCAGAAATTCATTCCTTTAAAACTGGAAGAAAGAGGACCTTCTTTCTCTGAACGAGTTTATAATTGCTGGTGTGCTTATTTATAAAAATGATGACACTTGCACAGACAAAAAAAATACGAATCCCACACAAATTCTCTGCTGCTGTTCCTGCAAGGACAACTTTTAAAGGAGGTCTGGCTGATATGGAGATGTTCACCTAGGAAGGAGTTTATGAACCTCACTCAGTTTCTAAAGACTCAGCTCTTGTCCCAGGAAAACTGAACGTTAATAGTTCTTTGCTGTAAGCAGAACATGCTCTGTGGTACATTACAGAAAGCTGTACAGAAGTTTCCAAAACAGAAAACATAATCATCAAATGTAACCAGAATTTTAAAAACTATAAAAGAGACTAACATGAATACCATCTGAAATAAAAGTGCAATTTTAACTAGTGCTGAAAGGCAAGTATCAGAACTTACCAATGACATTGTGTTTGGAGCTGAATGGGTCCACAATGGTTTGGTCCCTGTAGCTTCGAAAGCCCTGAATGATTACCTGGTGAGAAGAGGGAGTTATTTCAACAAAGTTCTCTCTGTTCTTGAACAGTTTTTCTACTATAAAGTTTGACAGAATATTTACATCAACTATAATTTAATTTGCCTGCCCTTCCTGCACACACTCAACTTTCCAGCTCAAGATCAGAAACTAACATCAGACCTGCCCCCCACCTAAGCACTGATTTAGGGACATATTTCTCCTCTAGCAAGAGATGCTGGTACTTGTGGAGGCCAAAGCACGGCAAGCAAGAGAGTTCCAAGAGTTTTTTTTGTAACAAACTAGACAAAAATATGTATTTGCTTAAAGTAGCATATACATGAAAGAAAACTCAATATAACAAGCACTTATATTTAATTTTTATAATGCAATCTACTTACAGCATGAGAATTTTATTAGCAAATTCTCCAAGCAGTGCAATTGCAGGCTGCAAAAACTGTATTAGACTGCCTATTTCACATGCAATAGTCTCATTTTACTGTGCAATCTAAAGGGAAACATAAAAAAGCAAGCTTGTCTTGGTTCCAATTCACAGCCTAATGAGACAAATAAAAATGTACACAAATAACTTCAAGAGCGATGCAGCAAACAGTCATCTGGAAGCAGCACATCAAATTTCAACTATTTAATTTCAGCAGCATTTTGAGGTTTGCCAGGCCTAGTAATATACAAGGCACAGAGTTACAATATCCTAAAACTTCAGCTCTGCATAGCAACAAAACTGATCCAACTTCCAGCACCAAGCAACCTGTTCCATACATCAAAGCTGTGCTGAAAGCACAGCAGCTTTGCTCTGCTCAGTGAGACACCAGAAAGGCAGCAGCCACCTGAAGGTTTGACATTTGCAGATCTTTCAGCAAGAACACTTGAAACAGGACTACAGTTACCATTTAACAGCTGTATTCTTCACCCAGCTCTTCCCCAAGGGAAATAGGATACAGTTAAAACAGTGGCAGTGTTTCACTATGATGGCTACGATACAGTAAAAATTACTTCTTAAGAAGACACAAAAATATCTTGCAAGGTACTTCAGTATTATTACTGCTGAAGCTTAAGAGATGAAAGCATTTAGATTTTTTGTTTGTAAGGTCTATGGTCCCATCATCATTTTCTATTTCTCTGAACATGGCATTCCTTCTCTAACACCTTCAAGTATTAAAGTAGCCCATATTCCAGAAAATGAGCTTAATACTTTTTATTCAAGAAGCACATACAAAACTTCAGCAAAAAGCCTAGAAGTAGTACTGCAAACATTTAAGCAAGCCTTTCCTCGCTTACTACAAAAGCCTCTGTTAAGTGTACACCTCAGCACCTCAAGGAACAACTACCTTCAGAACTGCATTCATATTCTGTCGTATTCTGGTAGCATTAAACAAGCGGTGGGGAAAAAAAAATCCTGTCCACAAAAAGTACTGGACAAAAGACTGGGAGAAGAAAATGCCTACATTTATTCATGCCAAGTTTGATCTTCAGTCTTTCTCCCCTTATGTGACATCGCACTATTAAGTATTAGAGTGGAAAACTCTTATCACCAGTTTGTACCAGTGGATTAAAACCATCTCACTAATATTGAATAAACATGCCCTGTCAGACAGCAAATCAAACAATGGAGTTTATAAAAATCAAAATGAAATAAAACTTTAAGGCATTAACTAACTTTTAGTCAGAACTCAAGAGAGTTCCTCTCTTCCCAGGTACTATGGCTTTCTTGATAAATTCTCTTTGCAAAATTATTTCATTACTGGAATCTGAAGCTAAGATACGGGTAGGCAGAAAATTACTAATCCTTGACCATCAAATATCAGACCAAAGCAGAAGCTATTTTGGAACAGTGTTCCAACACAGCTTCCTTCAATACTCTGCCTACCTAAACCTCTTCTGAACTGCAATTGTCTGTGCTCCCTCTCCTCAGGCCAGATACAGTTTTCTTTAACCACCTGCACTGTATTTAGATCAACTGCACTGGAAGCAATCAAGGATTTCAGAATTTAATGGACCAAACTACAGAAAGCAAGTTTAAGCCAATGTATGGACTGAAGACTACCCAGGCACTGTGGCTGTGAACACAAACACCCGATCTCCCCTAAAAAAACCAGTCTGCCTCATCTGCCAGATGCAGACTTTTGCAGCAACGTCAGTGCCAGCAGCTTCCAAAAGAAAAGCAGGAAGAGAATATCTTGCTCAGGTCTTGCCACTCACCCTAGGCCACAGCAACTATGTTCATTCACTTTGATTTTACATATTAAATAAAAAATATTTTAAAAAACCCAAATGTTTTGAGACAGTGTTGCTTCCAAACTCATTAGATTTCAAAGGGAGGAGAAGAAATTAAAAAATGGGCAGAAAAGTTGGTCTCTACTACTTTTACATTTTTCACATAATATTTTAAGAACATCTGGATTGGAATCATTCATTTACTTGATTCTCATAAGAACCTGAAAGTCTCAACAAAATTATAAAACTAACCAATTATTATTTCTTGAATACTGCTATAGAAGCACAAACTTTTACCACCCACACACTCGGGCACCACTGGAGTGTGATAAAGGCAGACTCTGAACACCATCATCTTCTCCCCAAAGCTTTTCTCTAGATGCTTTATCACTTCATCCAGCCTATGTATTCTGAAACCTCATGACTTTTTCATTGCCTTGTACAGTCTCAGATTCAGACTTAAATATTTTTAATGTTCAAACTCCAGGAATAACTTCTGGAAAGCAACAAAATAAGGGATACTGATGGAATCAAACTCATTCTCATTCTTTTTATTCTCATGTCCACACATTGTTACACTTTCTTCTACAGCTCCTATAACAGTATTGGTTATTGACCACCCAATCCTCCTTCTTTTTATTTTCCTGAAAATGAAAAGTTTCCTGCGTTCTGAGTTAATTTGGACTTCTTACTCTATATATCATCATTGCTGTTTGCTTTTGAGCAATTCAAATCTGGAGAACAAAAAAACCTCTTATTCAAAGTCTTTAAAGCAATGAGCCAAACTATGATGATTAAGAGTGATTTACAAAAACACGATCAAAAGGCATTTGAAACACTGCCCAGTCAGCCAAACAGTAGATGCAAACCTGGTATCTATGTAGAACATGCACTTTCAAAGGTAATAAAGTATTCTTCTTAAGAAAGACACCCGCAGGGTGTCAGAAACAGGTCAATTTTGAGTCCACCAGGAAATGAGAATCCTGATAAGCTTTGCATGAACACACATATGCAGCAGCATGAAAGCCGTAATAAAAACCTGCTGCTAAAGCGACTGCAGGGATACTGCAGAAGTAATATAATGATGACCTCAAAAACTGTTCTTAAAAGGTCCATACCAGGATCTTTTAAACTGAGCACCAGTCATAAATCGTTCCGCAAGGCTGAAACATAACAGGTGAAATGGTTCATGCCCAAGGGCCTGAGACAGTACCCCAAGGAAAAGAAAAGACCCCACAACTTGAACAGCTGAAAGATGCCTCTGACAGATGAGCAGAGCCCTTTGTTTGGGTACGAGCCTTCCGCGGCCGGGACACCGGGGATGGCGTACAAAGGGGCCCCGCGAACAAGTCTCGGGTCCATGAAAGAGAACCCCCAGCGCCACTTCACACCTGCAATGAATGAAAGGAGGGCAGAGAAGGAGAGAAAGCGCCGCCAGCCCAGCCGGCGGTAGGACCTGACCCGTGGCCGGACCGGGGGCGCCTCCCCCAGCCTGGACCTCGATCCGCCCCGCAGAACAGAAAAGATCAAATCAAAGGCCTCCGAGCCCGCCGCAAGCCCGCGGGCCCCCTGCTGCGGGCCGGGCAGATGTGAAGGTGCAGAGCCCCTAGCCCCGGGGCGGGGCGGGCTGGGCCAACCCCCCTGCCAGGCCCAGGCCGCACGGCAGACTGCGGGCGGCGCGAATCCCGCCGGCTCACCTGTTTGATGTACATGTTTGCCGAGGATGGGGTAGGCTCGCCACGCTGTCGTTCAGCCCGCCCTCGCCGTCTCTTTCCGGTCCGAGCGCTCGGCTTGACCGCGGGTCTCCGCCGCTGCTTCCCGCCCCCTCAGCCGCCCCCCGATTCCCGCACAGGGCCCGCTCACCCCGCACGCAAACAAAATGGCGGCGGACCCTCCCCGTCCCGTCCAGGCGCGAACCATTCAGCGCNCGCGCTCCTCTACCGCCGAAGAAGCGACACCACGTGGGACAGCGGGAATTTCCGTTTTCCGATCTTCTAAACTGCCTTGGTGGTCTTTTGGAGGGCGCTGCGTAGCGGGGAGGGCGGGCCACGCTGCCTCCTGGGCGCCGGGGTTCCCCCGGGGAGTTGGGAGAAGTGGTTTCTTCCGTCGAGGGGCGGATTGGGCGCCAAAGGCAAGTTGAGGCGAGCGGGGCGAGCGGCGGAGCGCGCCTCTAGGGGGCGCTGCCGGGGCTGCCGTGAGGGGCCGCTTGCGCGGGAGGTGAAATAAAGGCTCGGTCTGAAGTCCCGGCTTCCGTTCGAGGATCTAAAAATAATTTTTAAAAATAAAAATGATAATAAAAAATAGGAATCACCAGCCTTCGAGCCTGCGCTGGCGCGCCTCTTGCCCCAGTGCACCCACTCCCTCAGCCGTCTCCTCCCGGCTGTGTAGGGCTGGGAGCCGAGCTCCGCATCCGCAGGGGAAAAGCCTGGGCGAAGCCAAATAGGTACCCAGGGTGAGCTGGGCAAACATCAATGGTACGAGACAGGAAAACAGATTGGCTGGAGTCCGTGCCCGCTCCTTTACCTCGCAGAGAACTGCTATTCAACTCCCCGGCAGAGCTGTCAAACACACAAAAATAAGCAAAATGGTGGGAGAGAAATACTAATTTTCACCTAATCTCTTCCAGTTATGGTAATTTCAAGTGTTGTTGTGACAACAATCGGGGTGCGACATCTCAGAGAAAATGCAATTTTCAATTTGACAGTGCTCCTTCAAAACTGCATCTGTAGCCAGCTCTTCTAGACATGCAATAGAATTCCTCCACTGAGCCTTTTAACACTAATAAAAATAAGATTTAAACAAAAAAAAACTAGTTTCTACCTCTCCTAGAATAATAGACGGATGAATTACTTTTCTTCCCTAAAGGGAAAATCTCCCCAGTCCCAAACATTCTTAAGTGCCATGTAATTAAACAGTTTTACTACAGCCCTTCAAGAGGCTATTGTAACAGATTTTACCAGCACCTATAAAGAAATGGTCCATTGTTTCTTCAGAAAACATAGGGCTTAAAAAACTAAAGCATTTAATGGTTGCTCCACAAACAAATTCAAAATGAAATTTTCCTGCCTGTCTTATTTGGCTTTTAAATAGCTCAGTTCAATGAGACTGAGGGGAAAATATTATCTCTATTTGCATTTTCAAAATCCCTTTCATCTTCGGATTTCAGGGAGTTTTAAATCCTCAAATAAGTCTCACAGCATCTTTCTGGGATTAGTTTGTGATACTAAATTTACTCTTCCTCACTTTTTCTGGAGTGCAGTGAGTTAGAGATGCCTGTAGTTCAGGTCCCAGATGTCTGGCCTGTCCAAGGAGACTCCTGGCAGGGGGGAGAAGAGAGTTTAAGAAAAGACACAAAGGTCAGATTCCCCACTTTTCTTTACAACACAATTAAACTGTCTTGTACCCAGTTAAAAGAATTATTTACATCCATTTTTGTGTTAATATGTAAATAAATTGTATGCATTTACACAACCTAGATTACACAGATTTACACGTTCTAAATAAACTTGGAATTTTCAAAACCACCTGAAAGCACTCAGATGGGAGAAAACAGAAATATGTTTTGCATATGCTTTTGAGACTCTGTTGGCCCTCCACAGCAGGCACTGCAGTCCAACCTCTGCTGAGACACGGCAGCGAGGGTTTTGCTGTTTCCCAGCAAACAGCCAGAATATCTCCTCACTAACAATCTTTTCCTGCTAAAGACACAGGTGGACATGGACAGAACATCCCTGTTTCTCATGGCAGTAATAGGCATAGAAATATTCTTAAATTGGCAGGTTCTAAAGTTCATTCCTCTTTGTCTTCTGCTTTTAGTGGTACAGGATGCCTTGAGTAACCTTTCAGAAATTTCTTTTGTAGTTCAGAAGCTTATTTTCATTTAATCATAGACTCCCAGAGCAAGGAATGAATCGTCATGCCCTAAAGAGGGGGTTCAGAGAAATCAGCTGAGGAAAATTTGCCTTTTCTCTTGACTGCTTCACTGACTTTGTTGTTCCTGAATGCACCAAGTCCTCTTGAAAACCCTGTCTCAAGTCAAACAACCCACATCTGGTGCTCCAGAAGTTTTCCCATCATTGAGGTGCACCAAGAAGTGCATCACTCTATTATGAACAGGCACAAACAAGAACCTGGGATCTCTTTTATCCCCAGGTGTTCATTCTCTCTCGAGGACTTTGGATATACAGTACACTCCAGCAGTTTGGAGAGGGCTCATGTGCATACAAATGTGCACAGACACCAGGTTATATCTATTCATAGGAATAAAATCACATCCCACTGATATTCCATCATCAAACACTCTCACCAGTGTGACGTGCTTGCAAAAATAGCAACTGTATTCATTAAGGATTAAGTGGCAAATGATTGTCTGGTTCAAAGAGTGTTTCAAATACTCAAATAAGGCCTCTGCACACAGGTTTTATCACATAGCTTTTAGAGATTGTACTTGAAGGAGTGGAGTGGTGGGGTAGGTATTATATTTTCTGTTATTCTTGCAGTTTTGTAGTACTTGCTGAAAATATGCTTCCAACCCAAGCGTGATGCGTGTCATTTTTATTCTGTCAAGCTGCTGTGGCTGTAGGAGTGCAGAAAGCTGGCAGCTCATAAAACAGTGCTCTATATTCAGAACCTGCAAACATATAATCAGTGTTTGCTATGCCAGGAGTTCACCTTGCTTCAGTAGGTGCTGCAGGGATTTTTTCCATGGCCCTGCTTTATAAGCAGTGTTTTTGTACAAATATGCTAGAATTAGACATTAGCATCAGAAAGGAGGAAGTGGGAACACTGCTTTAATTCATCTAGGCTTCATCAGCATAAAAATACGTCAAGCATTTCTTTCATGAAACTTAATGGGAACATATAGATGAGACTTCAGTTCTGTAGAATTTTTTTCTCTCTTCTCAAATAGTAGAATTTCTCTCAGAAAAAAATGTTAAACCTATTGTGGGGAGGGACAAAGCACTTTAAGTGTTATTAACCTCTTCTATTACCACTTTCATTTGTGAACCAACATGTGTATAGACTGCATTTATTCATGAATGGCTGCAATCATTGAGGTATTTACTGCCTTTTTCAAATGACTATAGAAATCAGTAGGTTCACTGCAACATCAATCTCTTGAGCTCCATCGCTTGAAATCATTAGGGGAGGCAGGACTTCTGGAGACAGTTCTTCTTAGTGCTGCTGTTGCAGCAGGGTCTCAGGAGCAAACTGGGAGGGGAACTTGGATTTTGGTTGACACTTTGATTAGACCCTGCAGAAACCAGTGTCCAATGGCACTTTGAACTCACAAACAGATATTCTGATGTTCTACTTCCCGGTTGGGAAACAAAGGCAGTGAGAAAATATCTTGCCCAAGGTCAAACAAGGTAACTGTGGGACAGCCAGGAATACCTCTTCTAAACCACCCAAGCCTGAATCCTAAGGCAGCAAGGCCATAATACATCTTTCTCTCACCTTTGAATTCAGGGGAGATTCTAGCAGGCAAAGTGAGAGAAACCAGTGCTTTCTTGACAGACCCTGGCACGTGCATCCATCTCAGTGCCAACAACCCACCAGGCTTTTGAGGGACAAGGAGCACTTATGCTGAAAAAAAGGCAAGCCAACCACACATGGGCTTCCTTTCCAATAACTTCTTTTTGTCTTGAACAAAGTTACTGAGCTCTGTTGCTCCCAAACCCTGTAGTCACCTATGCCTTGTAATACACAGTCTGATCCCTCACCAAAATCCGCAGAAATGTCTGTAATTTTGTTTTGTAATTTTTATGGCAGCAAGCAACTGCCTGTCACAAAACTTAGAAGAGGTAGCCCTAAGCCTGCAAGATTTGGTAAGGGGTGGATGTAATTACAGGTTCAGATGCCATGCCTGATATCTCTGTTCCATGGTGGGTACCT
Organism: Cnemophilus loriae; assembly: GCA_013397755.1. Classification (NCBI taxonomy): domain Eukaryota; kingdom Metazoa; phylum Chordata; class Aves; order Passeriformes; family Corvidae; genus Cnemophilus; species Cnemophilus loriae. The sequence goes on along the minus strand of VZTF01003410.1, from coordinate 1,871,984 downwards.
GTTTCTACCACCTACAGACCCTTTTATTGCTCTTCTTTGTCTCCTGCTCCCTGCCCCTACCACAGTGTGTCCCAAGGGCTGCCGGGGTGGTGCGCTGTAAGGGAGAATTGGGTGGGAGGCATCTATACAAAAAATATGCATGAAAAGCACCAGAGGGTTTTGGTTTTTTTTTTTTTACTTTTCCTTTTCTGACTCAGTTTCTAGTCACTTTAAACAGTTCAAAACACTCTGACAGCCTCTTTTTAAAAATAAAAAGAAAATGTTTCTCTTGATCACTATGATCCTTTGAATGTGTAAAGTTAAATAATTTTTGTTGACTGTTAAGTATTCATCCATAAACCCTTTAATCTAACAACATTTTAAGAAAGATAACATGTTTGTAAAGAAGAGACTTGCGGGGTAAAACATTGGCATAAAATGAACAACAGAGAAAGGCTCCTTTTTGAAAAGAGCGTAGGTTATTATGAATGAATCTGCTGCAGGTTTACTAAGGGAAACAGTTGTTTCCCTCATCATCTTTCAGACGAGCCTCTCTGTGAATAAAATGTGGTTGTGGTTGAATGAATTTCTCTTGCTTCACCAAATTCATAAATGAAGGCATTGTGCGCACACGGGGAGAACGCCGCATCTGGGGCTGTGCCGGGCGCGCTGCCGGCAGGAGGCGTGGGCCAGGCCGGCTCCGGCCGCGGGGCAGCCGGGGTCACGTCCCGCCGGAGGGGGGAAACCAGCCATGCTTTCCTTTCCTGCGATACAACAAAAACCTTTGTTGCATTTGGAAAGTTTGTGAAAGAAAGCAGCGTTCTCTGTTCTTTCTATTTTAAACTCCGGAGAAGGGAAGGGACCTGCTTTGGGCTGTTTATGGGGTCAGCTGTGCTGGAGGGCACCCACAGATGCAAATCCAGACGTGTTTTTGGCTGGATCAAACATGAAGGAGAAGCGAATCCGGGACCCTGGATCCCACAGATCTGTTGCAGCCAGTAGCTGCCCTAGCAGTGAGGGTGGCAGCCCACAGCATGTCTTGGCTTTGGTAGGGGCTGAAGAGAGCCTGCGTCGGCACCAGCTCACAGGCATCAGGGCAAGGGGATGGCTTCTTTCAGGGGGCTGTATGACATTCCTGAGACCAGCACCTGCCCATCCATCAGCAGGGCTCAGGGACAGCCCATGGAGGACAGGATCAACTGGTTCTCATCAAAATAAATCATAAACAAAGGTAGAAATCTGAAGGCCTGTTTAATCTCAAGCTCCAGGTGAAAGATCACCAGCTCAGACAGCAGTGCAAGACTAGGAAATCGGGAGGTGAATTAAAAGCAGTCAATTTTGCTTCCAAAAAATCTCCTCGTGTTCAAGTGAGCAGTAAATGCAATCCTGGCAGTAAGAGAGCCACACAGACATAAATACATGTTCCCCCTCTGCAGGACTGGCTGCTTGCTCTGAAGGTGTGTCTGCAGGAAGACTGATTCTTGCTCTTACACAAGAGGGGGTGAGGAACCAAGGGGAAGCAGCTGTGCTTGTCTTGGCCCTGGAGGTGTTGCTGGTTTGATGACATAATTGACCAAAGGGATATTTTGCAACTTGTTCCCAGCAGTGGCAGGACACAGACTGACTGAGCGCCATGGAGACTCCTTGGAGAAACTGGGGGGTGGATGCAGAGAAATCTCTGGATGTCTGCACTCAGCACATGTGATAAGCCAGACTGTGGGGCAGGGGCAGAAACAGCCTGTGTAGCTCTATGATCCAGACTGCCTCATTTTGGGGCAGCTTTTTCAGTCTTTGTGGCCAGTACAAACAAAATTACATTTGACAGAGATGCCAGACTGGATACCTGACTTCCACAGAGCATCCTGAAATTCCAAAAAAAACCCCTTTTTCCTTGCCTCTGCTTCTAATTAGCACCCTGGAAGGAGATTGCTGAAGTAAATTTGTAATTAGATTAGAACAAAACCAGTTATTTAGGCTGACCACATCCATTCGATAAAGTAATACATATCTAAACTGAAGAATCACATCAGAATCTCACTGCCTGGGCTTTACTCTCTCTTTAAGCCATCCATCTACAGCCTCGGGATCCACAAACAAATGTGATTTTTTAACCAGAACACCAAAACGAGCCCCAGGAAAAGGCAGACTGTTTTCTGCAAGACATTTTTGTACTAAGGCAGGTGAGTTACTGACCTTATGGCATCTGGCTGACTTTAACAAGCTGCAGCAATTTCACCTGACACCGGGTGGCCTCCCCTAAGTGTGAAATTTCCCCCTGTGCTTTGAAGATCAAAGGAAAGCAAAGATAACTTCCAGTTTTGTCATGGAAACTAAAACCACTGTGCCAGAGACTATCTTGGGCCTCACTCCCCATTAGCACTCAGTATTTCTCAGGCTCTTCCCAGGCAGAGCCCAGGGGCAGCAGGACATTCTCCTATCACACCCAGGCCGGCAGGCTTCACCAGTGCAATTTTCACCATTCGGTCCGGATAACAGGCATCTTTATTATCTTTTCCAGCCCTCCAAGGAAGTGTCTTGCTGTTTTTTCTTCACGATCTCTCCTAGCCCTGGCCTGCTGTGCCTGCTGCCTCTTCTTGCATTCCCAGCTCCCTCACAGAGGGAGGATAGAGAGAGAAGGAAACGAGAAGAGAAACCAAGATGGGAACACTGTCTGAAGGCTCTTGGCAGCCTCTCATGCTGTCTGCAGACATTGCCCATGTGTCCTGACAACCTTTCCCCAGGATCCCACAAGCCACAGCGCTGGGTATGGCAGTAGCTGGCTACGCAGAAGTCTTCTGCTTCCTCCTTCTTCATGGCTGAAGTGTATCACCATCAGATGCCACAGACAAGTCCAGAAAAACTCCTCTCAGCTGGATTTAGTAATCAGAACTGCCAGGAGCCACTTTAACACTTAGAAGCGCAGGGAACAACTTACCCCCCTTTCTCTCCACTGGTGGCCCCTGATCAATTCTCTTGAGCATATCCGCCTGCGTCTGTCATGCTGACTGCCAGAAAACCAGCTGCTCCTCACAGCTGGATTTAGTAAACTGAACCATGTCAATGCTTTAGCACTCAGTAGCACACAGATTTCTTGCCACCCACCCAGAGCTCCCATCGCCTGGCAGAGTGGCTGTGGTGGCTGTCTGAAAGTGCTCCACAATTACTTTTGTTTCTAACTAATACATTATATCCTGGGGGAAAAAGAAAAAAAAAACACAAAAAACAAAAACCCCAAAACCCCATAACAAACTCTCTCTTCTAATAAGGAACATATGGACTCACAAGCACAGTACAATAAATACATCATGGTAACAAGATTTTGTGCTTAGGATAGTCTTTGTCATTGGCCTAATGTGCATTGTAAACATATGAAAAAAGCTTTCTGCCTTTCTCAGAACAAGATTGATATCATTATCCCTGATGCAAGACAGGATGCAGAGACATGCACATAAGACTGTGAGAAATATTTAGAGAGAAATTCAGGTTCACTCTAGCGCCAAAATGATTCTCACATGAGCAAAGCCACATCAGCAAAGCTCTGGTTTACCAACAGAGCAGAAATATCCTCTGCAGAAGTGACCTGTCCTGTGGAAAGCACAGTTTTGCTGCTACAGTCTTTTTCTATATACTCAAGGGACCCATCTGGTCAGCTTGGTCAGTCCAGGTCTCACTCACTTCCTTTATGCTTTTGACAAATGTGGCTGTGCCAGCAGGAGCAGCTGCATCACTTGCCCTGGAAATCCACAGGCAGAGCCCACAACTGATCCCAGACTGCCTGACCCCCGGGCTCTCCCTTGGCCGCAGTAATTACTTGGGGCAATGTGGGCATTGCTAGGGAGACCTCAGGCTGAAAGCATATCTAGGAGATGAGCACAGTTCTGCTCCAATCTGCAGATTCTGTTAGGAATCTGCTTCACCCTGGCCAGCCGCTCGGGGCCCAGCCGGATGGAAGTTAATGATCATGCTGGAATTCGTGTCAATTGATTTTCCAGTTAACTTGACTTAACGTGATTGGAGGCATTAGAGCAGAGAGGATATACCCGTTGTTCCAGTTGAGTCTCGTAGACCTCAAATGCCATTTCAATGCAGAAGCAAGTTTTAGTTCCAATTAGAAAAAATGGTTCCTTAAAATAAGGATTTAATGGAAATATTCATCCAGGGTCTGATCCGAATCCCATTGTGTTCGGGGCCCCTTTTCCCCACCAAGGCAATAGGCTTTGGTTCAGGGCCTGGAGGCAGCTCACGATGTATGGGCAATTTAATAATGAGAGATGACTCACCCACTGTCTGCTTTACAAAGGAATCTCAGAAATGGAGTATCACTGTGACAGAAATAGACCACTATNAAAAAAAAAAAAAAGAGAGCCCATAAGAACTACATTGTAAAAACTACATTGTCATTTCGCTTGGGAGACGTAAACCTGGTCAAATTAACACTTACTCAAATGTATAACTTCACTAACATGCTTAGATCAGAAAACCAAATCTGCAAAAATGGTTATGCCAAGGGAGTTTGAAGTTTGAATTGAGGCCTTTATCAGTCTGCCTTTCATTTCCGAGCCTCTAACAGTCTCAGCAGAGCAGAAACCTTTACGTGGTTCCTGTTCTGAAGTCCTAGTCATGACTGCAGTGAGCATGGGCTGAGACTTTGGCAGGATTTATACTAAAGGTCTTTCCCACTTCTCCTCATGCATAGCATGTCTTATGGGTCCCACGGATCCCATGCAAGCTTGTGTCCTAGAGATGCTTTCCACCCATGATCTCCCCAGCACAGGTCATATTCTGGGATATGAGAACAATGTCTGACAGAAATATGGGAGTCCTCAGGAAATGCTGTCCCTGCGGCCCTTTAAGGTTCTTTCCCCCTTTCTATCTACCATGGTCACTCCTGATCTTGAGTTACTACCTTTATGGGTTTGTTTGGTGTCCTGCTAAGATTCCTAGAAGCTACAAATAACAGCCAGTGACTTCGATAGGGTAGGCTAGTACATGAAAGGGATATCTAGGGGCCATAAATCCTCTTCAATAGCTAGACAAGGCTGGAAGAAGTGCTGAGCATTTCAGCTATTACTGCAAAGCCATTTGTCTTGGTAACCTTTACATTCTCTGCAAGTATTCATAGGCAGGACACATAGGGATGTGTCACCACTGCTGGTGGAAAACAGGAACGGATTTGGTAAGTCTTACTTAGATGTCAGAGTACTTCAAATTTTGAAGCTGAAATAAACAGATTGAAATGACCCCAAAGTTTCTAATGCAGTGGTAAAATAAAGTAGGACTTTACAACCGAGGCCCTGGTGTCAGAACTCCATTTGATTTTCTCTGATGACTCAACCTATTTCACAAGCTATTTTCATATTCCTTATTTAGCAAACTTACTCATGTCTCAGTAAAAGCCTACAATGTGATAAAGCCAAGAAACCATAATGTGTGGTACTGGTAACACCTCCCACGTAAAAAAAAAATCCTACTTCCATATTTATGTAGCTCTGCAAATTGGTTCCTGCCTTTTTCTCCCTAGAGAGTGAGCTGGCAGTGTGTCTACTCTCCAATTAACATGAAGCTGTGAGAAGTGGAGATGGAGGGTCAAATTCACCATACCTGGGGCCTCACACATTTTTTTTTCCATGTTACAGGCACATTTGGACCTTTGACTTCCCTGCAAGGCAAGTGTTGTTTTTAGCATACAAATGACAATGCCTGCAGAATACCTTGTTCATTCATGCTTTGTCTCCTAAAAAAAGTAGCTCTCACCAGAAGGCAAGAAGAGCTGCCAACCTTGTGTTGCTCAAGGACTGGGGATGGGCACCTCAGGACCAGCTCCTCATGGAGCAGGTCAGTTTTACCTGGGTTTTACTGGTAAGGATGCAATTTCTACCTTTTGCAAAGCTCTTTAGGCAGGAAGTAAAAGAAGCCGGAGAAAGCCTATGCTTTGTAACCAGAACAGACTGCAAATCACTCCAGCAAATGTATGGACTAAAAAGACACTTAGGGACACTTAAGGACAACACCCACTCATCCAGCTCCACCCTAGATTTCTTCACAATCTGATTTGCAACGATATAAAGATATGCATTTTTTTGTGGCAGTTTCTTGAATCCTTATTTCTCTTGGAGACAGAAAGGAAAGGCAGCATGTGCAAAGCAGAGCCAGAGGCTGAGCAACTGCACTCATGCTCACAGCATAATTGCTTCTAGAAAGCCTAAAAGCAAGGGACCAAAAGCTACATGGCACAAGTCCCATTGAGTCCCCAGGATCTGAAACAGGTCTCGAGCAGCACCAAGCTGTCCAGGACACAAGGGTGCACCATCAGGAGTGTGAATGGAGAGATGTCACATCCCAGCACAGCTCTGAACTAGCACTTCCACAGGCAACAGAACTTGCAAAATCCGCTTTTCTCTGACATTTCCTCTCATCTTCTTTGGATTCTAGTATCATAATGAATAAGCTCAAATCAAAGCTTTGTCTCAGAGTATACCGTTCCTGCCATCTTTCCCTCATTTGCCTCTTCTGAAGTCTGAAAGCATCCTGACAACAGCCTTCCCCTTGCTGTTATAGCTACGAGGGTCTCTACTTTCCATCAGAATTTTGTTTTGAGGTCTCTATTCCTCTGCGAAGCTTATGTGGCAGATGCATACAGGCACATTGAACCAGCTGGTTCAGCCCTCCACCCTTCAGCTCTGACGTTACCCACATACCTGCCTGATCTGAACTTCCATCCTTAGCAATGAGCCACTCAAACCCAAGCTCATTGGGGCTATAAAAGCTTCCTAAATCTTCCATCCTACCAAATCTGGTGAATTTTCTCAGTGCACAAACCACAAAACACTGTTGGAAGTGTTCGTTTCCCTAAGGATGGAGGTATGTATTGTGTGCTGCTGTCTAGAAGCAGAGAACCAGGGCCCTGCCCTACACATGTGAGTTCAAATACATTGTCTTTTCCCAGGTAGGTGCCATCCCGATTTGACACACTCACCTTCATATATTAGGGCTCAGATCCTCAGCTGCTTCTTTCCCATGGGAGCAGCATGGCCAGGAAGGGAGGAGGGCACATACTCTCAGCCCAGAGCCCTGTAGTCAGATGGCTGTGATGTCTCCTTAGAGAGGTGGGGTCTGCCAAATTGGCCAAGGGACTGAGCTGGGGGCAGAGGTCTCACACTAGCACTGAAGGAGCAGAGCAGGCACCAGCATGAGCATGGGAACACAACCCTCTGGGAGGCAGCATTTGCATTCCACTCTGACTTGGATGCTGGAGCTTCCTTCTGCCAGAAGAAGAGGTGGATTGAGACCAGCCAAGAAGAGGGGACCCCTGTGCTGGGCAGGAGCATAAACCTCAGTCTCCTGTGCGCAGGCATGACAACAACTCCTCTTCAGGCTCCCCCAGGGCTGTGGCATTCTATCCTTGGTGAATCCCAGTCCAGCATCTCCCCCTACTAACTATCCACCAACACACCGTGATTAAAGCCCAGGATAAGAGCTCCCTTCCAAACGCAAAGCAGCTGCCTTCCCTCTCTGCTAAATACCTGGCTCCTCCACCAGGCCTGTGATCTTTTCCAGCTGCCTTGGTCAAATCTGTCAAGGTCAGCAGCCCCTCTGTTAACCCCTTCAGCCCACTGCCTTGTGCCCTGCAGGTTCCCATGTTCCATCATTGGCTCTGCAGAGGATTTCAGCTTTCCCATTCTTAAGAAACAAAGCTGGTTTTCCACCCAGAAGGGTTTAGTGCAGTTTTAATGAGAACTGTTGGCTGCTCTGTTTCTGTCCAGGTTGTAGGTCTCAGTACTCTGGACATGGCCACTCTCACTAAGCCCAACAGCCTTTCTGCTTGGGTGCTTGTGTGGGCTCAGAGGCAGAAGGCCCTTTCCAGAGTTCCCCTAGGGGACCAATCAGGTCTTTCGGAAAATTGATTGATCTGCTCTTCTTAGATCATCTGCCTTACCTCCCTGGGTGCTGGTTCCCATGTTCAGGTTTCCAAGAGCCCAGGCAGGGCTGCTGACGTATCCCTCTGACACTGGGGAAGAAATCCAAGGCACATCTCCAATAAGACCTTCTCATCTGTCGGATTTGCTTCCCTGGGGGTAAGAAGTTACAAATAGATGCGTATGTGCACACATGCTGTGTAACCCAGATATTTGCCATAGATTTTTCAACTGAATAATTTGGAATTGCAGATCATAAATGTGCTGCAGTGATGAGCCAGAAAAAGCCTAGAAACTTCAAGATGAAAAGGGGTATGAAATGCATCAGACATGCTGGTACTTCTAACTTAATTTTTTTTTCATTTAAAAAAGTGAAAAGATGAGTATTACCCACACACCCTAGTTCCTGGCTCCCAGAAGTGCCGCGTGTCACCCACAAGCTTTGCTTCAAGGACCAGGGCATGTAGCATCCCTTGTCACGGCTTGGAAGGAAGCGGGGGCCGTGCCTAGTTCAGATTTTCATCTTCAGCAAGATGGTAAATCTTATATAAAACATGCATGAATCAAAACAGAAGTGCCTGCCTGGCTGCTGGGAAGTGACGCCACCGTGACTCATGTCATTCTGTTTAAAACAATCCTCCCCCTCACCTTCTCCCCTCTATAGTGATGCACCTTGGTGGCTTTTCAGCACAGAGCACAGTGATACTTTCCCATCTCTTCTACCTTCTTACACCATTTTTACACCATGATGTTTTTCTCTGGTGACCTCTCCTGCCACCAAGCTTTCCCAAAGCACTTTTGCAGATCACTCCAAGTACAACAGCTTTATTTTCCTGGCATTTTTTTCCTTTATTATTTTTTACACTCCATAAAAACCATTGCAGGTTTTCTTTCACATTCACAAGATCTCTTGGAAATTATTGCCATTTCCCATACATATTACATATTAAAAAATAATAAAAAGGTCAACGGACAGCGACACTCATTCTGAACTCCCTGTGGACACAGAAGCCAATGTGAGCAAGACAGAAACCATTTTTTCTGGACAAAGGCTGACTAGAGGTGACCACACACTCTAAGCAAGTCACATAACACTGAAAAAGACCACTTGACCACTTGATACACAATGGGAACACTTGGGAAGGAATGGAGGAAAAGTTGTCTTGGAGCTGAAAGCTTGTCAGGTTTTTTTGGTGTGAAGTCCAGCAGTTACAGTGTTTTACAGTGTTATCTGATGGGAAGTGGATGTGATGAGGATTGGAGACATTCAAGTATTCTAGGGCTGTTCTTAAATAACAGATGGGAGGATAATAGCTCAGCAGGGTAGCTGATAGATGTTAAGTCCCTGCTTTACTTAAAAGCACATCCAGTACAAAGGCAAATACAGAAGTACAGGAAATGCCACACCTGAATGGACCCACTGGTCGGGGTTGGTATCCAGTTACACTGTGGACAATACCTGACACTTCAGAGGCTGGAGCACGAGAGGGGATTTTCACCTGGTTGTGCAACAGTGTCCTGGGAAAGGCACTCCCTCTGCCCACTCCAGCTCTTTGCTACCTGAAACACGGCACAGGAGAGGGGAGGAGGAAAGCCAGAGAAAGATTTGAACAAATATTCACTCCTACCACCTCTGTGGTTGCAAAGGTGGTGCTTTTCGTTTTGCTTTCTTCCCTGCTGATGCAGTTTATTGCTTGAAACCTTAGATAAGGGTCTTTTCAAAAATAAGATTAGAAGGAAAGGGGAACTGAGAACATACTAAATGGATTTCTCATTGTTCCCCAGGAATCTGGAAATACAGTAGTGGGTGCACGTTGTGTGGTTAAAACCCTAAAAAAGCACTTTGTATTTTTTTTTTAAAAAGGACAATAAAAGTTCAGAAAACCTGCCATGCTTAGACCACTTGCATCTTACAGTCATAGCATATGGGAAGTATGACCCATGACAACCACTCCATCTCAGAGTAAGTGGATGAAGTTTCTCTATTGCACATTCATGAAATGTTCTTGTTGGGGATCACAGTTTGGATCAGGACACACCAGCTCCGGGCTCCCCACAGTGTTCAGCAGGACGAAGATGCTGTCATTGGGCTGAGCTTCAGCTGGTGGACAGGAGAGTGGATGGGCACAGAACTCAACACTGAGGTAGGAAAGGCAAAGCATGACCCCTCAAAGTTTTTGCCTAAAGTCAGTTCCTCTGCAAAGAAAGATGCAGCTTCTCGTTTGCATGAGGTGACAGGGGGGCTGGGGGTGGAAGACAAGATCTCTGACTCATATTGCAGCAACTGGCCCATGAAACCGAAGTTTGGTGAGATCAGGCTCCGGCGCTGCTTGATGTAATCAAAGGCTTCATCCAGGCGCAGCTTCTTTGTCTTCATGAGATAGGCCATGCAGATGGTGGGGGAGCGCGAGATCCCCGCCTCGCAGTGCACCAGGATCTTGCCGCCTGTTCGCCTGACGTAATCTGGGGGGAAAAGCCATTGCAGACATCAGTTGTTGTTGGGGATGGAGAGGACACTGTGACACACCCAGCACTGGGCGGGGGACAGGACACAGCCAGTCTACCAGCAAGGACAGGCTTGCTCTTCTGTTAGGTACTAAGGGTGACATGGAGATTAAAAGACAAGGAGGACAAAACCCAGCCTTGTGATGGACGTGAGCTGAAGATGACACTTGGTTTCAGAATCTGTGGATCTTGATTTGGTCCTTTTTGCATTTTTTAGGAAAGTCCATCCCTGTCTCCTTTCCTGTGCCTACTTCTCTTTTGGAACAACTGACATTGGAGAACACTGTGATACAGGCAATGCTTGTGTTTGCTGTACCTGCATTTCTCTGCTTGCAGCTCAAAATGTTGTCTCAAGCTCAGCTTGGCCAGCCCTCCCCCTATCTGGTCACTCAAAAACTGCAGAGGCTCTCATCATCTTTGCTAGAAAAACAGGATTTTTTCTTCAAAATCCTAACTCCCTGCTTGGCCAGTTGGCAGCAAACAGCAGTACCAGGAGGTGAGCCCTTGGTGGGTACCTTTGGGTGGAAAGGCTGAGCTCAGTCCCTGGAGCCTCACCACAAAGCACACAAGCACTGGTAGGCAGTTGCTAATTACAGCCTGGTTAAAGGATGCCTGGACTTAAGTCAGGATATAAAAGGCTTATGCAAAGCACCCATTTTACACAACAGGAGCCACTGTGGTTACTCACACAACACAATGATTGTTATTAGATTAAAGAGACTGTGCTTAAAATAAGCCCTTTCCACACAAAAACACTGTTCAAAAAATAGACTTTGCTCTGCTTTATTGCCTTGAGCAACATGTTCAAGCTCCAATTTATGGATAACTGTGAGTGTAGTGCTCAGGGAAACACACAGAGCTGAGGAAGTTATCATTTGCCTGCCTTCAGTTGTCTGCCAGGGGACTGGTGCCACCACGACCAGTTATATTTAGCTACTGCACAAAATAAGGAAGACATGGATTTGAGTCATCCCCAGCATCTACACCACACGCCCAGTTTTAAAAGAAAGTGAAAATTAAAGTCATCCTCAAAATCTGGGAAATTTCCAAGTGACCTGACATCTATCAGAAGGGGTTGAGGAGAGGACAGAAAGGTGCCATAAATTATTATTTCCCAGAAATGTGTGAGATATCCCTTACCGGGAAGGGGAAGGACTCAGAGAGCACCGTCAGGTCAGGTTTTTGTAATTCTGCCTGCACTGTCAAACTCAGCTGAGCAATGAGTCCAGTGAGTCTGTAACTGTATTTTATTCTCTTTCTCTCTTGAATATTCCTGGAGAGCAACAGCACTGATTTCAACATGATCTCCACCCAGGCTCAGGCCTCTCCACCCCACCAAACCATCTTGCACTTCTCAGGGAAAATCCTCTCTTCTGCTCCCAGGCATAGCTCGTGTTCAGTCACCCACTCAGCTGAACGCAGGAAGATTTGAAAGGGAACAAAACTTTTCTAAAGGCCTCCTCATTTTTTTGCATTGGGATATTTGATTAAAGGGTGAGATACCATTATGATCAAAAGGAGGAATGGAAAGAGCTCTGTGATAAGCGGGGACAGTGGATTTCTAAGACCCCACCTTTGGGATATCTCAGCATAGTAAGGCAATAAGCTGACTCTGCTTCATCTGGTTGTTACCAAGTCTGGCATGCAAGTCCAAGGAACTGGGGTTTTTTCTTTCACAAAATTCAGTAGACTTCAATGTGTATTTTATTTTAAAATTAATTAAATGAATTTTTAATTGTTTTTATATTCTAAATGAGTTTAAAATATATGAAGATCTGAAAATCTGTTTATTTATACCTACCAATGAAGTCTATGGCTTCCTGGAAGTGAGAGCTAATGTCTGCTGTGTGACTGTCCTCCACCGGGATCCACTTGTAGCAATACTGGTCTTTGAAGGACTCTGAGCTTTTCCTGGAGACATTTAGCAGAGCTGTGATGTGCAGGTTGGCGAGAAACTCACACTTGGAAGCATGATAGGCACTACCAAGGTAGAGAAAAGGCAGGATTTCAACTGGACCACCCTGGAAGAGAAGGAGCAGAAACATGTAATTCTTTTTACCAAAGCCCTGAGACCAAAGAGCGACCAAGGGAGCCCGTGTGGGTGCCTGCTCCCTCTCTCTCTGGCTTTTTCGGACCTCAGTGCTGCTGGCCAATGAATCAGTCCCATGGCAAAGACCACGCAGGAAAAACTTTTTCATTTTCTTGTCCACAGTTGCAAGGTACAAAGTCAGACCCAACCCACTCGTGTGCAGGATGTTCGTGGCTTTCTTTAAAGTGCTGTCCCTTGCAGTGCACCCAAAGTGCTTTCATATGTGGTGCCCATTCCCACTGAGGCTTTACTGAAATAGGGGCAAGGCAGGGAGCCACATCCAGCAGGGAGGAAGATTAGGACAGAGAAAGAAGAAGCTTTGGCTCAGCGAGGGCTTAACCCCTCTGGTTCTATCTCCAAAAGTGAAACAAAGCAAAAAAACTGGACATAGACTCTCCATCCCCCTTCACCCTACACCTCTCTGGAGCACAGCACCTGCTGCGTCACCCACCCCAAGACGTCATCTCAGTTCCTCCTTCTTCAACACAAGCAAAGGCTGGATGACGAGACGGTGAAAGAAAAGCCACCGTCTGACACAGCTTTCTGAGCTGGCAGGTAACTTTCCATGATGCACAAGAGCTGCTGCCACCCCACAGCTGCAAGAAACCGCCTTTCCACTCCCCCTGAACTGCCCACATAGTGGGTTCCCATGCATCAGGGACAGCTGGCAGCCGGCCAAGGTGGCAGGAGGGCGCCTGGTGTGGGAGGTACTCCCAGGAGAGGAGAGAGGCATCACGAAAGGACTCCCCTGCACAGCAGGAAATGCACGCCCTGGCGGAAGCATCCTGACCGCAGCGTGACATCTCGGAGCACACATAATCCCCGGGCTGGGTGGGCACATGACAACTTCCCCTGTGGAAACTCCACTTCCCCTGTCCAATGGTGGCTCTTGAGCCATTGCCCCTTCTCAGAGGCACTGGCCCCCTTGCCAGCCTCAAATTCCTCCTGAGATCTCAGAGGAGGCATGGGCAAAATGTGCTCCTTTGTCTGCTGGAAGACTGACACTCCTGGCAGCCTCTCCCCTGCCCACTTTCAGTCTCCTGTGGAGGTGTGAGCTGCTGACAGCTCATGCTGTCTGGGTGTATGATAAGGGAGTTCATAAACACAGTTTTGGGGCTAGATATGGTGTTTTGCCTCCTTCCGTTGCCTAATTTTGAAGCCAGGCGGAGGTGATGCTGACCAGGAACACACAAGGGCAACTTATTCAGCACACAGGCTGTCAGCTCAGACTGTGACAACTTATTGATAGCCTCCAGCAGCACCAGGGCCACTGACACCCTGCCAGCCTCCCATAGAGCCTGGTGGCAGCGAGGAGAAATCTCAAGGGGAGGGTCACCCACCACAGCCATGACACACACCTGGTCGTAAGCAGGTTTGTGGTTGGCACCCTGCTTCTCACAGTGGCTGGCAAGGTTTCTCTCTGCCTCCGTCCTCTCTGGGGAAATGAGTTTTCCATCCACACAGCACTCAGGATACTGAGAGTTAAAGGTTTCATACCCCCCTAGGGAAACAACAAAAAAAAGAAGATATGAATATTTGCCAAGGACTGGTTTAATTCAAGTGAAGGACAAACAAAACTCCAGCGCTTGCAAGGCAGTGGGATAGCAGTCCACAGCAACGAGCTCCAGCGGAGGGGCAATGAAGGATAGTGCTCCTCTGGGAAAATGGGTTTGCTTAAAAGGCTTTGGGCACCCAAGGAAAAACCTCTGATACTACTGACAATTATTAACTTTCCAAAAGCCAGTGAATCCAGACTAAAGCTGTTAGCAAATGTAATTCTGTTCAGTCTAGCAACGATTAACTCCTGTACAGTGGGGACTAAACTCCCTTCCTCCAGGTTTTATACATGAGCATTAATTCCAGTGTTTGAGGCAGAGATTTTTGACATTAAAACTTTGTCATTAATATATACACTGTGACAAGACAGAAAATATTTTATTTGCATTTTTAAAAGGACATCAGCTCAAGAGAGGGATGCTTGCATCTGTGTCATTAATCATCACAATGCATGAGACAGTGAAGTAATGAAGATGGTCCCACTGAAACCAATCTATTAAATAACAGCTATAAAACTTAATGAAATCCTGTGACAGCATTTGACAACTGAATAGCCCCACATGAGCTATTCTGCACCGTTAAGTACTGCGTTCATTTCATTCAGTGAACTGCTAATGAAAAAGAATTAATGCTATTATTACATTGTTACTCAAAGTTTGTCGTCAGCTAAATTGTTGCCTGTTCCCAGGCTGGGAATATTCTGTATGGAAGCACATAATCTCCAAAATGAACCTGAATAAGTCAGGTAGCAGAAGCAGCCTGGAAACGTCAGTGGTGTGCCACATGTCTGCCACCTGTGCTTTTTCAGAGCAGAAATGAATGGCTCATGAACAGCTACATTCAATAATCCTTCAGAGTGTGGTCCCCAAGTAAACAAGGCTTGGAAAGCAAAGCCTCCCGTTGTGATTCATTCACCTGCAACCGTTTCACCCTGATAAGCTGTGTCGGTGTGGGTGCCTGGGTGCAAGGAAGGATTTTGAAACAAGGCAAGTGATGAAGATCAGAGCAGCCACAGGACCCCCACCAGCCTCACTGCCAGGGCTGCCTGGTACAGCCACCTCCGACATTTCAGCCCCACAATGTCGATGTCTCATCCGTTTGCAATGTTTGAGCAGATGTGTGCTCAAATTCATGATGTGCTACTGTTGCCTACTCATTCCTGCTGTGGGGTCCTCGTATTGCAAGTGGCCAGCATGATCCAAAGCCCACTGAACGTGATGAAAGTGATGAAAGTCTGTTTTCCATGACAGAGGGCAGGAGAGTGACCTTACAGTCAACGGGCACCAGCACCTGCACCTTTCCTCCTACCCCCAGCCAGCTCGTTCCAGAGCTCACAGCATGAGGCAGCGGTCAAAGCAGTCAAGTGACCGTGGAGACCACGGTGGAGGTGGGAAGTGTTTGATAAAATAATATCCACAACAACTGGGTTGAAAAAATGATATCCCTAGCAACTCACAGTGTGAAAAAACAACAAACACAAGAAGCTCTACAGAGTTCCCTGATCTCCAATTGCCCTTCATGAGGTGAACTTTGAAATACTCTTGTTTTGCATAGCTGACCTTATCTTCCCCCAACCCCCCGGTCACTGCCATCTCATAGGAAAAGTGTGTCCAGTTTATATAAATAGCCATTATCCCCATTTACGCCCCACGTTGTTGTTTTCACTCTTGAATGAACACAGAAATCAGCCCGAGCCAAATCTGTGTGTGTTCCAACAGACACGCATGTCTCTGTCTCTTGGGGCAGCTAACACATGCAGCTGGTGAATGGTTAATTACAAGCCTTGGGGATCAGGATATTTGCAGGCCATTCTTACAGTGAGTCATCTGCTCATCCCATCCTCCAGCAATCTCCTCTCTTCCCCCTCCCCACTCAACCTACCTTCCCTGAGGTCATTTCTGCAAATACTCAGTTGCTCATCACGGAGAGCTGAGCTGCACTTCAGTTTTAATCAATAAGTAATAGAATCGTTATCAGCACCAAGGGAGGATCTGTTATTTTATCTTTCTTTTTCCCTGACACACAACCACTCTCATCATGCTGGGGCTGAGCTCACCCAGAGTGAAACTGCACCTACACAGACAGAAGATGTGACCCTGCAAGCCAGAAAGCAAGGGAGGGAACAGGGCCTGGCATGTAATGACTCGGTTCCAGCTGCCCTCTCCGGGACCAGATCCCCAGGATCTTGATGACCTGGTGGGGTGAGGGCGACCTCCTCACATCTTATTGCAACGAGACCCCCCTAGCATTTAAGTAGCCAACACCTCCTCCCAGCTCTCCATGCCTAGGGACAACAGGAATATAAGGGGAAACCTCAAGGAGGTTTTTTTCCTGGTGGTTTTACAGCCTATTATTTGCAAAGTTGGTAGTGAAGGCCTCCAAAGGACCCTTTCTCCTGACCAGAACCTAGTGTTCCAGGGTGATTTATATCCCTACTGTGCCAAGGATCTTCCCCCAGGCCACAACAGCTTCCTGGGGGTCTGTGGCCCCAGTGAATCACCAGTGCTGCCCACTGAGTCATGGGCCTGAACCTGCAGCCCCAAGCACTTCCAGCAAAGTAAAAGGAAACTGCAGCAGGAAAAGCAGGAAACTTTCTCATACACTGAGAGGAAATGTCTTTAGCCTCAAATCGACAGGCTTTCAAGATAAGACACTTCACAACTCACAAGAGGTACAAAGCAGAGCCTATACTAACCCCTCAACCCTGGATAAAGTGCCCGCAGCCACAGTCACCACTTCAAAGTGTGGGGCTGTACATGAGGAGGAAAGGATGATCGTGTGGCCAAACAAGCAGTTTGAGAGTCAGCAGAGCTTAATTCGGCCCCTAGTTTGCCACAGACTTCCCACCATGACACTGAAGATATTTCTGCATCTCTAGTTTAGTGTGGCCCCTAAGGATTTGACTGGCACAGTGCCAGTATCTCTGCCCTCCAGTAGCAGAATTTGTGCTTTTGGGGTGACTATCAGCAAAGGCTGATAGTGGCTGGATAGAACCAGGGTGGTGGCAAGCAGCCCGGGGAGCATCTCCCAGACTTGGTACCGGGCACTACCCAGGCTGAAGATGTCTCTGCCCCAGTGGGTAGTTCATTACAGAAGGCAAAAACTGGGTACATCAGGAAAAAAACTAGTGATAAAAGGCTTATTCAAAGTGAATTAACCCCGGCCCATGAGAACACAGGGGCAGGCTTTATTCAAGAAACATCACCTGGTTTTCCCCTCCCTTTTATAGCCTCATGGTATAGCAAGGGAGGTGTTTAGAAACTCCTGCCTCGGCGTGGTGCCGCGTGTGCGGGGCTTCGGGCGGGAGCGGCCCCGACCGGGCACGGCCCCACACCCAGACCAGGTGGGGGCTGCGCAGAGAATACCGAGAGGGCAGAAGGACAAAGGCGCTGCCAGGAGAAGTAGGGGGGAGGCAGGGACGGGAGGACAGGGAAAGGGCGGGCTGCTATGCTCGCTATGCTATTTATCGTTTTATTATCCCGGGTTACACGGAAGGAAAACAAAGAACCGCAATCGAAGGACTGTAATACACGTGACGGGAGGTATTTCTGTCCGCCGACGAACCCTGGAGTTTCGGCTCTAGGTTTCCCCTGCCAGTGTCGATGCGCCCGACGGAGAGAAACCTCTCCGCCCTCGGTGGAGGGGCGGGCATCGGTCTCAGAGGTTCGGGCGCCCAACACGGGCGTCCCCGTGTCACCGGGCGGAGAGCGAGTAGCGGTGGCCTCGTCTATCCTCATATCCGCGGGGCTGATTTTGTTTCCCACGCAGCGCCGATCTCTCTCCCCCTTTGATTATCTGCAACTTTTGCTGTTCTTTACTGATATTCTCTGCTTGCCCCTCAGCCTCTTAAACGCGTGGCAGGGGTGAGCGGAAAGGCATTTCGGCTCAGCCCAGAGTCTATCCGGGATTTATTTCCAGTAGGTGGAAAAGAAACAAAATCCCGGTGTTATCTCCCTGCCCTCCACCAATAATCAGGTTCACTGCAGGGCGAAGGAGAGGAAACGGGAGCACCTCGGGGCCGCCACCATCCTAGGGTGCTTTGAGGGTCGGTCGCGCCGCTCCTCCCCAGCCCCTGTCCCTCCTGTCCCCGCGATCCCTCTCACCTTTCAGGAAGCAGACCCTGGCCCCGGCCTCCGGCAGGCTGGAGAGCAGGGCGTTGAGGACGATCTGGGCNGCCGCCCAGCAGCAGCCGGGCTCGGGCCGCCGCGTCGGGCACCACGAAGTGGAGCGGCACGGCCCCGCCGCGGGCCCGCCGCATCACCACCGAGTTGAGGTTGACGTTGAGCGAGCCGCGGAGGCAGGAGGCCGAGTAGGACAGGTAGGGCCGGCAGTCCAGCACCAGGCAGCGGGAGGGCTCCTTCCGCAGCAGCTTCCGCAGCTGGCGGCAGTCGAGGGACGTGACTTTCATGCCGGCCGAGGTTCGCGCCCCGCCGCAGCCGGGGCACGAGCGGAGAAAGCGGCAGGAGGGTGCCCGGTGCTAGCACGGAGCCGGCGGCGACGGGACGGGAGGGATAGAGGCACCTCGGGGCAGCACCGAGCCCGGGCAGGGAATCCCGGCTGGCGCCGCCGGGCATTTATATGAATGGGAGGCCGGGCCGTGACGACACTGCCCATATAAGGGGAGTGACGCGCCCGCCTCCCAAACATGGACATCCCCCGCCCCGCGCGCCGCCCCCTGGCGGGGATCCCCTCCCTCCCTGGCGGCGGTAGGTCAGGATCGGAGGCAGAGGAAGCTGAAAAACGCTGCAAAAATTCTCCACTCATCCGCTGAGGCTCATCCTGACATCACCCCCGCCCCCTCCCCAGCTTGTCAGGAGAGTAGGGAAGCGTGCCGGGGCGAGGGGGGAAGGAAGGACAGCGCAGCGCAGCGCTGGGGCAGGCTTCTCGCACCAGCTTCCGAATGGACTGTCAGTTGCCCTTATTCCCCCCTCACGGTGTATCCTCACCCCTAGAAAAGCCTGAGCCCAGGGAGGCCTGCCTGCGGGAGCTCTGCTTCTCGCGAGATGGGAGCTGCCAACTCCTAGATCCCCTCGGAAAGAGTTGGGTCCCCTGCTTAGGCCATGGTTTGCATCAAGGCAGCTTCGGCAGCCGAGTGATCAGCGAGAACTGCCTGGGGAACAACTCCGAGGATGCCGTTACTTGGCCCAAGGTTTACAGCCTGGCAGCTAAGGAACAAACCAGGAGTAACGGACTGGGGCAAAGCAAGATGTGCCATTTCTGCAAAATTAATGAATGCTCTGAAGCAAAGGAGACGAGGATGAGAGGGTCACCTGCAACACGAAAATTGCTGGTATGGCTGTTTGAGGGGAGGGTCTCTTTCCTTGTGGCTGCAAGATTGTGTCTCAAGGACTTGCAAGACTTACACCACAGACTGCTGACCGTGCCTGTGTCCAGAAGTCATGACACTAAGATGCACAGGAATTAGGAAATTTGGCACTTGCACTTTCCTTGTAGATAGTTCTGTAAAGAGACCAAAAAGAGGAGTGGAAATTCCTAGAAGAAGTTAAGCAAAAGGATGAGCTTCAGTCTAGCTCATTACAGCCCAGGCAGATGACAGTGGAGCTATCTAAGAGCAGGGTGTCATTTATTCTGATGGTGCCCTGAAAGAATGCTCACCTCAACAGCAGGCAGGAAGTGCCATCCCTGCCTCAAATTGCCTGCAGCTGAAACAGAGAAGCATGAAAGAGACTGTGCGAAGAAAATGTTCAAGCTGATTGAAAGAATGGCAACTACTGGTTTTGAAGCAACTCCTCCTCCTCTTCCTCTTTCAATCCCCATACAGTCCTCCCATCTGGCTCCTTTTAACCTGACCCCCCCCTCACTCCCCTCCTGTGAGTCAGCCAGGGTATGAGGTGGAACAAAAATAGAAGTAGCTTGTGGGTAGGGGCAGATGTTCACAGCGCATCTCAGTGTGGGTGCTGTCTTCACCTGGCCACCGCCATCACGGCAGCCTGGCTCATTCCCTTCGCCTGCACCCGCCCTGGGAGCCGGCTGGCCATTGTCAGAGCCACACGGCTGGGTGAGACCCACGTGCCAGCACAGTTCCTGTCAGAAATGGATCACCACAGCTATGCCGAAAATTTTCACATGGACTAGATGGGAAATCTGCCATGGGCAGGGGTGCTGTGATCTAGTCCCACTCACACAGGAAACCTCCACACCACGTCAACACAACCTGCCTTTCCTGCCTCTGAGCCCCCAGCTTCAGGAGCCACTGCTTCCTCTCTGAGAAGCAGCCTGGTTCCCTTGGGACTCAGACCCCAGAAACAGCTCAGCTCGCAAACTGGTCCCAGCAGGGCACAGGGAGGGAAAGAGGTGCTGTGGGCAGGTGCTGGTGTGCTCCTCCCTCCGGGGAGGAAGGAGGGGGCCAGCACAGTCACCGTATCATTTCCTCTCAGGAAACCCAACTGAAATGTGGATGGGGGAGAAAGAGAGCTTTTTCTCCCTCCACACTCCTGCCTGAAGTGATACGTCTGAAGCCCGGGCAAATTACCCCCAGCCCAGAAAATCAGTTCTCTGGGAAGTACCTGAAGTTTCGCCTGTGCTGGTGGTAAGGTGTATATCACCACACCTGACCTGCAGCTGACCTTCCTCCTTTTACACGCCTAATGCCGAGCATCCAAACAACTGCCTTTCAGTAGATTACAGCTCTGCTTTTGTTTCTTAATGGAGTGAGTCATGACCACCTTTTTATTAGGAGAAAATAACAAGGCTAATAACAGCAGTACTAATGCTTCCTGCGCTGCAGGGTGCTGGATGCAGTGTCCCTGACTTCTCTGCCCACCAGCAAAATGTCTCAGTTGTACTTGGAAACAGATGAGCAATCGGGGCTGATGCTGTCACGGCTCCGGGATGGACATGGATACTCTTTCCTGCTGGAGCAGCTCCTTCATTTGTCGGGTGCTTCCAGCCAGAAGAGAGAAAGGGCCTCGATTCCTGTAAATGGAAGTGGTTGACTAAATTAAACCACTCTGCTTTAGGTAGGAAACTCCCCTCCTCCCTGCAGCGTTTTACATCATTCCCACTTAGATTCTGCGGCATCTCTCTGCTCCTCCTCCCGCTTACCCCTGATAGTCTCCCAGGGTCTTTCGGCCTTTGTCTCGGGCTTTTATCGGGACTTTCAGATCAGCTGGTCCTTTCCTTTTCTTCCAGACTGTATTTCCCCTAACCTAGCTCATTCTTCTCTTCTCCCCTCCCCACCTTCTCCGGGCTCTTTGTTTCTGCCTGTTCTCAGTGCTGCAAAGGGAAACTTTCTCGCTGCAGCTGGGGAGTGGCTGCCCCATCTCCCGAGGGGCGCGGCTGGACCTCCACCCCAGGAACAGCATCCAGAAGGTATTGCCCAAGAGCAAAAAACTGCCATTTGGAGACAATAAAACTCAAAACGAGCTTTGAAAGGGGGCTTACATGAATAAATGATCACCATTTCTTGGGAAGCAAAAGAGACAAGCTCAGCCACGTTTCTGCGGCTTGACTTGCCTCAGCTGAGACACGGGATGCCCTGTGCTGGATGTTACAAATGTGCTTGTAACTCCAAAGAGTCAAGACCCAACCTCAGCAAGACCAAAGGTGAGAGAAAGCCAGCAAGCTCTCGGAAAGGCGACTGAAGAAAAGGCAGACCAAGCATCATACAGGAGGTAGATCAGGGAGGTGCTATAGAGAGTAACTTAAATGGCATGGAATCCTAGTCTGGGGTTTGAGCTGCATCGTATCCCTTCTGGGGCACAGTCCTGAACCCACATCCTCCTATTGGTTGTGAAATGCAAGAAATTCCTCAGATGAACAAAGCATAGCACAAGGCAGCAGAGAAGATGTGTTGGCATTTCTTTAGTGTTATTAAGTTTTCTATATCATTAGTTTCTAATTTTGGAGTGGCTGATGTCAAAACATTTACAGGACAAGCAGTGAGATAGGTTTGTGCCAGTAAATGGAGAGCTGCAAGACACTTAAATTTATACCCAGGGCTAAGGTCAGCTGAGCAGCGGCAATAGGAGATTGTCAAGCTGAGACCTCCTTGGTGTCATGACTTGGTCACTCATGAGATAAAGTCTAGGATCTAAGATCAGATCATGATCATTATGAATTTCTCAGTCTCAACAGAACACCTGTTGCCAAAAGCTGATTCTACAGGGTGAAAGCACTATCAGACACAGACAGGAGTTGCCTGCACTCAGCATTTCTGAAAATCAGGCTGAAAGGGAATCTCAGTCTTAGTCTGATTTTTACCTGACTCATGCCTTCGTGACTGTGACTGCACTGACTGCTGTAAGCTGCTGTCAACAGCTACAGTCAGGAGTGAAAGAGGAATGAACCAAACCTCCTGCCACCTTTTAGAAGCCTCTCTTCTTTCTGTTCCACTAGCTGGTGGCTTAACCCTTTATACAGATGGAAGATAACTTTTAAAACAGGGAATCCATCTATCTGCACAATCAAGTTTCAATTTCTCCGCTTGCCTGATATGGCCCAGAGCATCGTGAGCCATATTGACGGAGCACTTGCCAGACCCAGTTACGAATATAAAGAACCCATCTTCCCATTTTCAACCATGTACTATCCCTGGGGTAGCTGCAGTAATTGCTTACATGGGAAAATGATTTCTGTAGTTAGCTGCCTTTAATGTGAGACAAAGCCCTTTTGTTCTTTTATCAACTTGCCAGTTCTCATTTGTTCTTTTCTCTTCCTGACACTGCTTCCCCACATGCATTTCTTGCCTTCTCATCCTGTCTCTTCCCTTTTCCTGGATGTATTTCCCAGGAACCTGCTCCTATTCTGCATCGGCAGATCTCCCTGCACTAACACAGCCATCACCGGCCTGGCTGGGCTTTCACTCATGTCTCCCAGCTATTCCTGCCTTTCTGTACCTAACTAACCTGTCAAACTGCAAGTCCTTATGTGTGGTTACTGTTTCTTTAGACTGTTGTGAGACACCAAGTGACATAAAATATTCCTACATATGCTGTTTAATTGGCTATTAGGACAAGCATATCTTGAAGAAATGCTGTATACTTCAGTCCAGATCTTTTGGAAGCAAATCTTATCATCGCTGAATCTGATTCCCTCTGCCTTGGTCTTTCTGACTGACTCATTTCTTAAGCACCGGGTTGTTGCCTAGAGGCTATAATCACATAAGTATAATCCACTGCACAGTGTGTGTTACTATGCCCACTCCACCAAGAATGAGTACAGAAATGACTTTTTAAGCTCAAAATGGAACAGCTCATGCTTTTAGCTGAGAATGTTTTGGAGCCATTTCAGTAGGCTACACAGATATAAGCAAACAAACACATTCAGTAAAACCCCATACGCCTCTGTTATCTATAGCACTGCCAGTAACAAGAAAAATTCCCACCCCACAGCCCCTGCTTGTTTACAGGGGTCCCCAAGCACGACACAGTCAGGACAGAGCAACCAGTGGGTCATGGTGCAGACTACAAACCACCTCACTTACTCCAGCACAAGCATGGCATTGCACATCCCATGCCCAAAAAGCTCTTTATCCCACCTTTGCAAAGAGAAGACATGCAAAAAGTAGATCTTGGCTTTGGTCTGCCCTCTGGACATCACCCTGGATGGTGTTTCTGGGTGCTATTGGGGTCTGCTCAGGGTGTCTAGAAGGCAGCTGTGGGGAAAGGGGAAGCAGCTGGAGCCAGTGGGCTGAGGGAGGCTGGGAGGCTGAGGCCACCGGAGCTGTGCAGGGGAAGCAGATAAAGCAGAGCTCCCCTTTTCCAGCAGTAACACGGGTAATGGGCTTAGAGGGAAGCCAGGACAGCTGCTGGAGGAGCAGGGAAGCTGCTCAGCAGCACAGAGTGTGACGCTGGGGTCGCTCCCTGTGGCTGCGGTTCTCCACGGCTGAGGGCTCCAGGAACAGGCTCAACAAAACTCTGTCCAGAAAGACTTCCACAGAATCAGTCCTGCCTCGGGGTACAGGTGGGCTGGATGACCTTTCAAGGAGTCTTCCTACAAATCCCTGTTTTACAGGATTATGTGGGTCACGTTCAGGCACACATGCCTGTAACTTGGTAACTGTCTTAAAATTAAACGGCAAAGTAACCTGAATTAATAACTTGATACATTTATTTCTTTTTACTGAGTGTCCTCTCTGTTCAAGTTGCTCTGTGGTTACTTCAAGTATTGTCTCCCTCCCCTGACACTGAATCATCCAGAGAACAAAAAAATAATTTGAATTAAATATTTTTTTCTGAAAATAAACCCAGTGACATAAATTTGTAAGAGAGGAAATAATTTACGTCTTTTATGTTCCTTTCTCTTAGGTTCCTACTTACTTAACCCCATTTAAACTTTGTATCAGCTTATTACATCCGGTGAAAGTACACTACAGCTTATTAAAATTTAAAGCTGTTACTCCAAGGGAAAACACTGAAAGCTCTTTTATGGATTAGCCAAGCCAGCAGGATGTGGCTTCGACTTTGTATCCTTTTCATGGCATAGCTCACTTGAGCATCTTTATAAAATAAACCTCCCCCATCGCTTTGGGCCCATTATAGTTTTCTTTGCACCAAAGTGTTTTGTGCCAGTAGGACTACATTCCACCCCTGTATTTTACAGGCAGAGTAAGAGGGTATCATACACTAACTCCTGAAGTACAGAGCTGTATGTAAGGTAAGGTGAAATGGAAGTAAATACCAGCAACAATGCTGTTCATTTAAAAACAAGAGAGTTAAAAATAATGGATGATACCTGCCATGCTTTTGCTCACCTCTGTCCTGTAGGAAGAACACGATCTGAGACCAGCAGGACATGAGTAATAATTTGTATTGGTATTATCAAACACACAGTTGTACCACTGCAGCACCTTGGTTTCTTTTAAGTCAACTTTGTATTGGAAACCTTTGCCAATACAATGCTGCTGCTTATAATATGAGCCTTCATCACATTTTCCTACTGACAGAAAAGAGCCTGTGGGGTGACACAGATGATTTCCTCTGCAGCTATGGCAAACAGCCTCTTGCACCGGAACTCTTGCACCAGAAACTGCCCTGCCCATCGGTGTGCAAACTGCACCCCAGCAAGCAGGGCTTGGGTCTCAGCTTGGCCTCAGCCTCGAGCCCATTTAATCTCACTTCCTATTACTTCCTCCCCGAAGGCTTGGGAGTCTGGAAGAGGCCAGTGTATCAAATTTAAAAGAGGGATTTCCAGGTTTATTAAGAGTCTCTCGTTTATTAAACAGAAAAAACCTTCAAAGCCAAGCCCTTCCCATAGCCCTTCCCAAGTTTCTCCTGGGAAATGACCCTTCTGACAGAGACTGCTCACAGTGAAGGATCTCTAAGGCTATCTTATAGCCTACAGCTAGCAGAGGGTCCCCTCTTACAATCCTGATAAAGTAACAGCCAGTTCTTCAGAGCATAAGGAAAATGCTCCCCCTATAAACTGATGCTTGCTCCATCCCTTCTGCACCCAGCAGATTCAGCTTTGCTTTCCTTTGCCAAGATATCAGCAGAAAGGTCCCAGCAGAGCCAGTGGCTGCCATTCGGGAGGGGCTGGACCATCCATCACCATCCCTTCCTCCAGCTCTGGGGTGTCCAGTGTAACCTCTGGCTGAAGATCAGCACAAAGCCGTCACATTTCATATCACTGCAGCTGTTTGCTGCCTGACTGTGTGCTGGAGGTCCCATGAAACATGGCTTCGGGGCTGCTAGCTTTGGCAGTCTTTATTATTCATGAACTGTGAGCAGGGACCTCAGTCATTCCACACCATGCTGCTCTCTGCCCACATGCAGGAAAATCCAGAAATCCAAGGGTAGAAAATGTGCCTCAGTGCAAAGTCACCATCCCATCAGTGCACAATGAAGAGGGCATTCGGGCTGCTCTGGGAGCATCTGTGTAGGCAGAAGTTGACTCACAGGGAAGAAAAGGTGGGAAGAGAACAGGGCTGAGCTGGGAAACAATTTGTCACTTGCCAGAACATTTGTCCAGCACTGCTTGCAGTGATACTGGAAGTCCAGTTTAGGAGTGGGTGGCAAAGTGAGCCTCCATGGCAGTTGCTCATCTCTCTTCCCACCAACCTCCTCCTCCAGGAGCGTGGCACAGACAAGAATGTTTCCTTTCCTGCACCCCTGTGATCTGTCAGGAGCCCCTTAAGAGACAGTGCTCTGGGAAGCAGTGCTGTATCAGGAGTGTGGATTAAGGGGCAGTTTCCCAGTTGGGAAGGCTGGTCACTGGGGCACGCCACCACCAAGACCTCAGCAGTGCTGCTTTGGGAATAGGGACATCTGACACATCTTCCACTGGCTGAATCACTGACAGTTTCAGTTGTTTACAACACATCTTTTATCTACCAGGAAAGGGAAAAATAAATATTTGGACTGATTTGGAAAGATCTTGGGCACCTGAACCCAAGGGGCTTAAAGATACTCAAACCCAGGTTTTCCTTTAGAAACTGTTCCACCAAGGGAGGTCAGTCCTAGAGAAACTGTTCACTGTGCAGACGTGGCGTTCCTGTCATACCACTCGAGCCTACAGACAACAGGCTGCTCAAGCTGCTGCTCCTTTTTTTATCCTAACAACCCCAGGAAGTGCCTACCCGTAAGGAACAACTAAAGCTTTTCCAGGAATAAAACACATTTGTGATATTGCAAGTCTGCTCCTGGGGCCGTGCCTGGCACTGCATTGAGGTATGAATGTATGGTGACAGAGACTCTCTTTTCCACACCTATTCCACATGGATCAGAGCAGCACCCTCTGTGCATTCTAGCTAGCCAGAAATACCATCAGCCCATACAGGTGTCCCAACAAGAAGCACACACACAGTGTGACACCTCTGAGCACAAACCCCCAGAAGCAGAGGGAAAGCAGAGATGTGCAAACAATGGAGCTTCTTAGGGCTTACCTCTGCTTGCTCCCTTTTGGTGGTGTGACAGCAAAGGGTCCACAGAAGGGCAGTAACAGGCTGAGACACTCCTGGAGAATCTCAGCTCAGCACAGTTTTCCCGTAGGGTGACTCTACTTTGTCACAAGGTTAGTGTGACAAGACTGCCCATGCATTTTCTCTTGATGTGTTTAAAGAGGGAAGAAATCACCCTCACAGTAGCAAGGAGAGCACAGAAGATCTATTTGCATATTTTGGCAACACCCCAATGTCGTCCCTAAAGGCAGGTTAAGTATCTGCTACCCTCTCCCCCTGTGGGCCCAAGCCCTCCCCTCAGGGTGTCCTAAAGCAGTACAGAGCTCCTTGCAGGGGCCATGAGCATAGGTGTGATGAGTCCTCTCTGCCAAGTGCAGACCTACAGTAGGTTTGGGGCAAGATTGTGGAATTTCTCTCTGATCGACACACGTTACGCTGACATTTCCAGAGGCCTCAGCTTGACCAGCTCACACTTTGGCCCTTCTTTGCCCTTTCCGTGCTGCAGCTTTAAGCCCAGAGCGATGAATTTGCGTGTCTGCTTCGTGCTGGCCATTCACCTCAGCGTGGTGTAGGTGGCTCTATTTAGAGATAATTCCCAGGTTAAAAAAAAAAACCACACCAGGTGAGAGGTAGATGTGTCTGCTTCTGCCGCTCTTGCTGTGGGGACAGAAACCTGCAAGAGGAAGATGGTGCAGATGGATACTGGGGGCAATCACTCCCCAGAAGGAGCAGCAGGTAGGCATCCTTCCTTCCATTAACACTCACCTCGGCACCATTTACATCAGGGGCTGTTGCTACAAGGTGCTGCACGGCTTGGCCTCCTCCCTACAGGCTTATTCTTTAACAAGAGGGCATTGTCCTGCTGGCAGGAGCCCGGCCTCATGATGCTGAGCAGGACAAAGGCTCAATTTACCCTGTGAAAGAGCTGGAAACCAGGAAGGAGCCAGAGGCAGCCAAAGCCCATTCTCCTTATCTGAGACACTTTGGATTTTGGTGCAGCGGGTTGGTCAGCTGCAGGCACAAGTGATCAGGGCTTAGAGCTGCCTGCCTTCAGCAGGAAGTGCTCTGGGACAGTGTGGACATGGGTCTTGGGGCCTTATTCAACAAGAGAAGCACTTCAGATGCTTCAGACATGAATATACTCATTTTGTGTTTCACTTGGCATTTAAGTCAAAGTCTCCTGCATTGCATATCCATAATGCACAACAGGAAAAGTGGGGCCTGATGTTTGGAAAAGCCACTTGTGATTCTCCAGATTTTTCCTTCTGGCGGTGCTCTGCCTGTTTCAGAGGACAACGTACAGTGTCTTGTTCTTTACAAATGGTTTCTGCACCCCAAAAATACAGAAACTCCCGCCTCCTGTCATGCACCAAGATAACCAAGACAGGAATTATAGAGAAGATTCAAACACCCCTCTGAATGCCGACCTGCAGAGAGGAGGAAGAAACCCATGTCCAAAGCCAAACACAGAACCATCTCTTCCAGGGCAAGTCACACATGTCAGTCAGCGACTGCCTTCCTGGAGGGGGGAAGGACCCTTTGTTCCATAAGCTCTGGTTAAAAAGGACAAAAATGCTTGAAATTAAGAAGAAAAAGGGAAAATTGTGGCATTGGCTAAAGTTAGGCAAGAACATGCAACCACAGATGACTTAATTCATCCTGGAGAGGGAGGAGCTCAGGGAGCTACACAGGCATCTGGTCTGGAGAGAGTCTTGAAACTGTTGTGAGAAATGCCTTCCTGCAGCCAGAAATGAAGCAGTTTTGTATCACACCAGATGATGGCTTGGACAGGTTGATCCTGACATCCTCCTGGGGTCTGTACCTGGACACATGCGCACAGACATGCAAAAAAGCCTTCCACAACCAAAAAGAAAAAAAAAAATCCTACCCCAAACCCAACCCCAAAGCACTTAATTGGGGCCAGGCTTTAGGACCATTTAGCACCTACCATTTTTCACAGCAGGCAATTTTATCCATTTGTTCAGTTTCAATTCTTCATCTGTAAATTCAGCACTTAGGCAGAAGACACTTCTCCAGTCCAGTCACAACTGACAGGATCATCACAATACATATTTATTCTTGTGTGTTGTAGCTGTCAGCCTAAATATGATCAATTTTGGACACCCTAGGAGAAGGCACAGTGAAGCCTGTCACACT
The DNA here is from genome assembly GCA_013397755.1 of Cnemophilus loriae. Lineage (NCBI taxonomy): Eukaryota > Metazoa > Chordata > Aves > Passeriformes > Corvidae > Cnemophilus > Cnemophilus loriae. Next base: position 1,842,922 of record VZTF01003410.1, on the reverse strand, counting down.
GGCTGCCATGCAGATGTCTGGGGAGACAGGAGGTGATGTGACATGCTGAGCTCAGTGCAGGAGGAGGTGGCCACACAGCCACAAATAAACCCTGTCTGGTGGTGGACACTCATTAAGCACTTGGCTGCAAATGATTCCCTGTCCTCCCAGGCACCCATGTCAGCTGGATATGTTAGAGATAAACCAGAGGAGATATTGACAGGAGTTATGACTCTGACATTTGGGATTAGGATACATTATGAGAGCGGTGCTGTCACATCAAGTATCATCCCATCAATTCTCCAGTGAGCACAGGTCAGTGGGAGATGAAGCCCATCAACAGGCAACAATTGTGGTGATATTTCCTTGCTGGTGAATGCTAATAGCTCAGGTTTGTAGGACTGCACTGCAAAAGCATCCAGATACAGAAATTCTCTCTTTCAGCTCCTTAAGTTTTTTTCTTCTCTTTTTAGATTAGAGTTCAAGAAAGGATGTGGAAGTAGAGATAGATTTTACATCAGATTTTGGTTACATCAGCCTCTTGTCTTCAAGATTAATTGCAAGGTCGTTTTAGCTGAAATGTGCATTGCAAAGGATTTATAAAAACAACTGTAATTAAATTCATACTGAAGCATTTTTCTTTTGCTCCCAAACACAAGAACTGGATTGCATCTCTACATAAAGCTGCCAGCCAGCTTATTCTGCAGATCTAAAAGAGATGCTCTTACTGTGCATTGCTGTGGGCCTGATTTTTGAAAGGTTCCTCCTAACAATGGAATCCCAGTTTGATTAGCCGCAGAGTGCCTATTCCTGAAAAGGGATTTTTCTACTTCAGTTTCTTCTTCCAGCAGGGGATTCCCTCTTAATCAGCTGCAGAAAAAGACTGGAGAATAGATTTGGAGGCAGAGAGAGAGGAGAGTGTAGAGGTCAATTCTGGAAGGGTTATTTCTCACCAGCTGATGCAGAATATTTTGTCCATCACTTCCCTGAAGAAAATAAGTTGCAGTCCTCTAGAAAATTTTGCAGGATTACTAGAATTTGAACTTGAGATGCTCTCAGTCATCTGGTCTACTTCCACTGCTCACATTGGATGAGAGCAGCACAAAAGGCAGCAATGAGAAGAAAAAGTCAACCAAGTTCATGTGAGAAATGAGACTCACATTTTTAGCAGCAAGAATTTTTAACCACCGGAACAAACTACCAAAGGAAGTAGAGGAGTTTCCCTATCCTGATGTCTTCAAAACAAAAACTGCTCTTGTCAAGTAGGAGTTACAGGATTTGGACCAGGAATTGCTGGATCAGTTCATCACACTTTAAAAACCATGAACTGCTTGTGCTGTGCAGACCCAGGGATCACATGGCTGTCCTGTGCTCAGACACACTGGTTGGAACCTATTAGCAAGTGGCTGTAGTGTGGCTACAAATGAGGTGTTTGTAACAGCTCAGCCTGGCCCTGCATCACTGTGCAGTGAAGAGGCAGGAGAGCACATCCTGGGATGGGTGGGCTCTCTTGGGAAAGTGCTGGTTTACAGCTATAAGTGTTTAAAAGCTGACCAGGGCCTCTTCCTGCCTGCTTGCAACACCAGTCCTCAACTAAATCAATATTTTTAAAGTAAACTTGGAACATGTCATCAAAGTAACTGATACTTGCAACATCAAGAGAAAAAAAGTATCCGGGAACACCTGGTTTTGGCACTGAATCCACTCAGAGATCAAAGCCCTTACAGAAAGGAAATGGATAAGGAAAAGGACACCATGCAGCAGAGACAGGAGGGATCAGAGCTGCCAAGTGTGATCATGTGTGGGGCGGGAGTCAGGGATCCCCCAGCTCCTGATGCTGGTCCTGATGCTGTCCGCACCAAGTAGCGCTGTGGGACAGTGCCACTAGCAATCTTCTAAGAAGGAGCCGACCTCCCCAGCCCTCACAGCGGGAATGAGGGTCCCTAAAGACACCACAAAGCCAGGATTCCACCTCACTATGGCCACTCTCACCTAAAAGGATGAGGCTCACATACAGCTGACACAATATACTTGAAAAATTCTTCCAGCCTCAACATGTCTGAATGACAGAGGATTGGTCCTTGGCAGGTCCCCATCAGCACAATTCCCCATGGTCCCCTACCTGCCCCTCTACAGCCCTGGGGGCCCAAACATGAAGAGTGCAGTTCAGATCCTCAGACAACACAGAAAAATAGGGAGAAAGTTGAATATTTATATGTCTTGTGATTACAGCCCACTTGAGACCAACAGCTGTCAAAACAGTCTCTGAAGTACAGCTCTGCTTTCACCCAAACCAAGGACTACCTTGTCCTTACAGGGAGGAGGTCATGCTCTCAACTTCTCTTCATTTCTCTTGCATCTGGTGTGAAGAGCACTCAAATGTGAGAGTACACGAGTCTCTAGCCTGTTCGTGGGCAGAAAGATCACTGGTGCAAAAACTATTAACTGAATCAATATTAATTTCCCATTTCTAAGAACTTGAGTGGGTGCAATGTAAAATCCTTCAGCAAGTTCTCCTCTATCAAGTAGGAGAAATCTCCTACTGCCATACTAGAAACAAACACAAAACCCAACTGGGTTATGTTTGCACTTTCAACCAAGCCTCAGCCAGCAGACAGGATAAAAGAGAACTTTTCTTTGACTAATACCCACCCAAAGGTCTGGCTGCCACATTCGTGCCCCTGCACTTGCACCGAGACACCTCTGCAGCTCTGCCCTCTTCCATCCCTTGTCCATGGCCAACCTCCACACAGGGAAAGAGATCCCCAAGAGGAGCAGCCTGTGAGTCCTCCAGCGCCAGCAGCTGTGAGAGCACATATTACAGTTCAGACAGGCCATGACTGATACCTCAGTTACCTTTGATTTCACTCAAGCAAATTTAGAAGGGCTTCATTGTTCATCTAGAGCTCAGTCTTACTTACAGAGCTGTGTCAGCCTCCCAGACCACATCTGGGGTTTTTTGCAAACACCAACCCTTCCCACTTTAATTCAGGGTGCCTGTCAGCAGGGCTGACATGCCCCCCTGGGCAGGAGAAACGTTTCACTCTCCCCAAGGCTTCAGCTTGCAGCAATGCTGGAGTTTGAACAGTGTGTCTAACTCATACTTCCCATGGTTCTTTCAGATTCTCGAAAGACACAAATTCACTTTGCCTTCCTACTCTGGGAAAGAGCCAGAGAAGCTTAACCTGCAGAGATCCAGGGCACCATGGAAAGTCCTGCCAGGGCAAGGGAGCAGACAGCAGCCATCATACAAATATTTGAATCTGTTTATCATGCCTGATAAGATTTCTTCAGTCATGTAATCTGTGAAGAGTGGGATCTCAAAGGCGCTGATGAAGGGGGTCTGCAAACAAAGGTAATCTCCAGGACATTTTACTGCACCCCCTCCCCATGTGCTGCTGCCCAGCCACAACCTCCCCAGCTACTCCCCACTTAGGATCACCCAGCAATTGCTTGCCCAGGGCAACAGCAGCAAGACATTACATGGCTTTGTGCATCTTCTGATGCAATTTAATTGCTGGAAACAAAGCAGAAGAGTGTTTTCCCTAAAAGTTCGTGGAGTTTCCAGGGATCACATGCATATTGGAGCTCTCCAATGGGCTCTCCTTACACTTTGTGAGCACAGAATGAAAACATCGCTAGTGGAAAGAGACATGGAGAGAGAGAGGCAGTGCCAGAGATAAAGCAATAAGTAAAGCAGGGTATCATCATCCACCTGATCCTGCAATCATTAACTTGGATAGCAATTCCCACCGCTTTCATGAGGTACTCAGGCAAAAGGAGGAATGTAGGATCTGGCCCAGCATGCGTGATGGTATCAGTGGCTCATTGTCACGGAGCTGGGAATTACTGCCAGCACGCTAACAGCCCCTGCCGCCCACACTTTTATTCTGTAACATCACGCTCTCTAGAGAGTTGCTTGCTGCTGCTACACCCTGCTCAAAACACCATGGGCAAAAAGGTTTGGTGGAGAGTCCCCAACCTTGACTGGTTCCTCCTGCCAGTCAAATCCCTTTGAGCTCGTAGCAAACCAAGCCATAGGTCTCCTGTGTGCCAAAAGCCCACGGCAGGGCTCAGCAGCCAGAGGCGTGGGGAGGGGAGATTAGTCAGCAGGCAGAGTGGCTGGGCTCCCCAGCCCCTTGATTTGTTTGTCTGATTGCAAATATGATGCAACCTGACAGCAGCACAAGGGTGCAGGGGTTTCATTATACACCCACACACCACCTCCATTTTCTGCCCATGACCCACTGAAGTCCAGCACACCTGCAGCACAGACAAACATCAGCAGGTTCGGGAGCATTCAGCCCACAGCTGTCTCTCTTGGCACTACACGGATCATAGTCAGACAGCCTGATTGCCTTCTTTACAAATACCAAAGTATGTAAGAAAGAGGAAAGAGCTTTCATCTTCTTTCACCATTCATACCTTGGCTTTCTATCTCTCAAGGCACAGAAGAAATGGTTCTTGCTCCTCCTTGCCTAGGGGACCACAGCTCTTGCTGGGAATCAACCTGTGGGGTTGGTCTCTGGTTGTGGGCATACGCAGGACACACTCACACAAGGGACAAACTTGTGCATCACCGGTTTTGTTGCTGCAGTTCAGGCCTAGAAACATTCCTCATACCTGTTTATTAATAGAGACTGCCAATCCCTCAGCTCCCAGGACTTCAGTCCTCTTTCCAGTGAGAAGAGATGCAGTCACATCACTGATGCAGATGTGGCATTCCCAGTGAATGCCACCAGCATGGGAAGGAGCTGTGCACACTGCTTCCCTCCTCACTTTTCAGCAATGCTCCCAATGACTCTGTAGTGAGCAAACAGCTCTCAACACGAAAGCAAAGAGGAAAGGACATAGCCTGATTGAATTTGCTTGTGGTCAGCAGCAATCTTTACCTCTCACTACCGCTCTATATGTTAATCAACCCTCCATTTTCTCCCCCCACTCTTCCCAGGTGGACTCCCTCGTGGGTCTGATAAGAGCCTCACCCTCATTAGGGCAATTAATTAGATGGAGAAACACACCACTGAAGAACCCAAAACCCAAATAAGCTTTATATTCTCTTTCAGTATTTCCAGTATCAGGCTTTGCTAAGATTTGTGTTTGTGTGCTGTGTGTGCAACTCTCTCCTGCTGGTTTCATCTCCTGCCCACTGATCCTTGATGCATGTACCTAAACATAAGGGTGAGAAGTGACATTGCCTTAGGCCAGGTTGTATGTCAGGGCTTTCTGAGTGCTCTTCCACTCAAGACCCTGTGAAGCTCCACGTGGCATAAGAGGTTGTTCCTCAGGCAGTGGGGCCTTGGCTGAGGCAGAGCCTTGGTGTCTGGCACGACATTACTACAGCACCCGACCTTCTGCTGGCCCATGACCAGACTGACCAGAGTGTTCGAGCTCAGACGAATACCTTTTCCTAACTCACCAAAACTATGCTGCCACCTGACCAGCACCCAGGCACTGCAAAGTTCAGTGCATATCTGATGTCTCTTTGGTACGTCAGTACCTTCCCAGATCTGTAGGATCCCTCCCTGGTTCTCTCTCCTCAGTGAAACACAGTGGAGAAAGCAGAGTAACACCCCATAAAAGCCATGTCCCTCCCTCCAAAGAGCTCTCCTTCACAAAACTGCCTGAAGAAATGAGATGTTTTGGGTGCCTTTGCATCACACTGGCAGCTCTCCAGGGCAGCACTTGGACCAGTAAGGGCAGCACGTCCATCTCCTGGGTAGTCTTCTGCGTGCCCCAGTTGCGCAAAGAATTAAATCAAGGCAGTGAAACCACAGATGAGACAACACTTACTAGCCAAAAAGGATACAGGAGAGGTGAACTAGAGACTGGACTCTGAAAGAAGATGTGACAGGGCAAGTGAGTGGCTGCAGAGAAAGGGCTGCCTTGGCAGAGAGAGGAGCAGTCTGGAAGGGGACAAGTCTGTCATCTGGAGACTTGCAGATCAAGGTGAATGAAACACAGGCTCTCAGAGCCGAAAGAATGTGGTAGGTAAACAGAAGATGGAAATAAGCACAAAGCCACGGGTTGCCTTTTAAACCTGGTATTCAAAATGAACAACGCAGCAAAGTCAACAAGCTCCCGAGAGTACCTGGTTTCCAGGCAGTTGTGTCTACAAACTCATAATGAACTTAGAGGCACTGTGGGAAAGCTGAACCCAGACTGAGGTCAGTGCTGTGCAAACACTGCAGGGCTCAGGTAATGAAAAGCTCCAGAAACCATTCGCTTTGCACTGGAGCAACGCAAACCCACAGCTGTGGCCCTGGTCTGCCATGTGTGGGCCTTGTAGGGGCACCCTATGCTGCCCCCTCCATGCACATGTGATAGCAGAGTGCTCGGGCAAGGTGTGTGGGGGACAGGGAGCAGTGGTTCTCCACCAAACCCTGCCCACCACCTGAAGATAACGAGCTTTCCACAGAGCTCTGGCTCTGAGAGGTGTTCTGCAGTCCCTGTCCAGGTGTGCAGCACGCAGCCACCTGGCTCCCTCCTCACTTTCAGTGTGGGCATCGCCAGCAACGCACTGAGCAGTAACCCGGAGGAGGGCTACAGCCCCTTCAGAGGACGTTTTCCCTGGAGACTCACAGCAGGCTGAATTCGTTCCACGTCTCCTGTTCGGTGAGTCCTTGTTGCTCTTTCACGCAGAGAGGTTATGGTCACCCTCTCAGCACAGCACTGCCAGCAGCCCACAGCCCAGACAGGAGCTGGTCTCATTTAAGCCCAAACCATCTCAAGGGTCCTGTCCTTTGGAGTGCTGATGGAGAGAGCCCATGGGGGCAGACCCCCCTAAACAGGGCACACAGGAGGGACACAGTCCACTTTCTCCCTCTGCCCAGTTGAATTCCTGTTTCCTAGTTCAAGGTTGTTTTAATACCTCTAAGGCAAACATCTGAAAAGTGGGATTCTCATCCATGCGAGGGAAGCCCTAATTCATGCCATTGCTTACTGATGCCTTGATCGCTCCATGGCTGCTGGTGGCCTTTGGCAACTTCTCCTTGTGGCAGGGATCTCCTCCTCCCTGTGCCCCTGCATCACCCCCACACAGCCCTGAAGGTGGGCAGTGAGGTTGGGAGCTTCACTCACCCCAGGCCTCCACACAGCCCCGTGGCTCTAATTGGCAACAGATGAATCCAGACTGTTTCCTGAGAGACAAGAGTTCCAACAATCCCTAAAGCCTCTTAGGCAGCAGCAATATCCTAAATGGGAGCTTTATTCTCTTGCACTGCTCAACAGAGCCTGTATTCAGACACAAAATGCTGGAACACTCACTCAGGAGCCCCCTCAGGACAGGAAACCTTCCCTGTAGGCGTGGGGTGTCCTAGATCATCCCTGGGGAGCTGCAGAAAACTCTCCCACTGATGAGCTGTAAAGGCCAGGGGGATGGGATGCCCCAAACCAGAAAGCTCCTTGGTGGGTTCAGAGGCCCCCCTGAGCTCTGGACTTTCAAACCTTGCTGATTCTCGCTACTGATGAGGGCAACTTTTGTGTCCTGATCTGTCTGCTGCACAAGAGACACTGGCACATGGACATGTCCAGATCTGGTGGTGAAACTCAAGAGTGTGACCCTTGGTGCTATCTAGGAAGCCAGAGGCTTCTCTACACCTGCAAACAGGGAAGAAGGAGGGCAAAGCACCCCACTGTCCCCTGTCTCACACAGAGGACTTATTGCTGATGGGGGGAGGCAGGAATGAATCTGCCTTCACTGCAGCCACTTCCTCTGAGTTTCACACACCTCATGGCCCTGTTCTTGGGCACCTCCTGGCCAGGGATGCACAGTCCCTGCTGGGAGGGGTGAAGGGTGAGGGAGCTAGCAGCTGCCAAGGGTTCACGTGAACTCACAGCATTCCTGCAGAAGCTCCTCTAATCTCCGTGACCTCAGTGGGTGGATGGCAGCCAATTGCCATCACTGCATCCTTAGCAGACCTTGGCTGCAAAGCCAAGGTAGTGTTACCACTGGGGGAGTTAAAAGGGGGAAAAAAAGAGAAAAAGAAAAGAGAAGAAAAAAACAACTTGCCTGGCCGGTCTAACTGCATTTGGTTGATCTGATTTCAGGCGTCTGCTAAGACACAGCATGCCTGTTTATCATAATCAGCTTAGGGCACAAGGACAGTGTTAACTAGGCTTTACTGGATTAAAACCTGCCAACTAATTCATAGCACCTACTCAACCAGTATGAGTGGGCTGAGACTCTGTGCTTTGTCTAAAACTTTTTAACTGACATTAAATAAAAGCACCTGCATAAGGTGGAAGGGTACAATGGCCCTATTGACCCATCAGCATTATGAGCATGAAAAGGGCTCAGGAAATAGAGTCTCATGGTCCAAGTGCAGGCAGGTTAACACAGAGCAGAGCTGTAAAAGCACTGAGCACAGAGTTGTAAAAGCCCTGTGTCTTGATGTGTTCCTGCCCATTCAAACTGCTCAAGGCTCACTCTGAAATCACCAGCAATATGCCTTAGAATCAGCTGCAGGATTCAAACTAGACTGGAATTTGCAGATAAAACTTGGTTAGATCAGCCTGGAAGTGCTAATATAAATGGATATTTTGGGAGTCTAGGTATAAAGTAATGCAATATCTATTTTAAGTCCCAAAGACCAAATGTTAACTGCAGCAGAGCCACATCAGATAATACTAGAGTGAGCAAAAAGGGAATTTCACTCTTCCTACAAAAGGAAATGTAAAAATAGAAAGAATGCTTACAAAAAAAACCATAAGAGAAATCCCCACAGTGGAATATGGCTGGAAACCCTCAGTGTCCATGACAACACCCCTGAGCAAACCCAAGTCTTCCTGCCTTCTGGGCTGTGGAGCCTTGCACATATTATAACCTGCCACCTAGGACTGTTTGGAGTGCCTGTAAAGCAGGAGATAGTCAACTTAAATATTTAAGATACTTCCTGTGAAGGTGATTACACTATAGAGAACTGCTTCATATTACAGTAAACTTCGGCTGCTCATTTACAAAGGAGTCCTTGGATCAACTGAGATAAGTTTCTGACAAGAACCAGCCATTCCTAAGTGCTAGGAATCCTGGATAAGGAAAAACCCCAACACCCCCTAGATCCAGGTGCCTTTCTGCCATGGATAGTATCTCATCCATCAGGGAAGCGGTGTCCAGACCACGAAGTGGAAAGGACTGCAGCTTTACCTGTGAGTTATTCAGCTGTGCTGGCCCCCCTACCCAACTCTCTCATCACACCTCCACTTGTACACGGTGCTTTTACCCCCAGTTTTCTAACTGCTGTAGGGTTCCGTGTATTCAACCACAACATCCCAGTGACCCACGTGGCACGACCTGACAAGTTTTTGACTAGCTTGTGAGATGCTCTGCAAGCCCAGCTCCTGTGGTCCTACAGGTTACCTCAAGACAGCTGCTTTGATTAAAGACAAATGCAAACCACGTCCCCTGAAGGCTTCAACATAAAAAGGAAGTAGGAACCCCAGTGTCCTCTCTTTGCATGGAAAGCCCATGCTGGGGGACAAGGGGAAGTGGGTTGACTTGAGATTTTTACATGTTTGAGGTCAGCAGAGCTGGTATTTGTGCATTGACACATTAGATAATTAAATACAGGCAGAGTCAGGTGTTAGCTGTAAGCTTCTCCTTCCTCCATTTAAGCCTCCACCTCCTAAAACAGGAGATGACCTTTGATTTCCCAGCAACACCCATATCCTTATTCAAAGGTAGGAACTGCTCCTCACTGGGGTGGTCAGGGAGTTACTGCAGCTCCTACCCACATCCTGTAACACAGTGACTGGTGGCTTCCCTCCAGTGGGCCCTGCTCCTTGTGCTACAGAAATCCCTGGATCCTGGAACAGAGAAATGAATGTAGATGAATCAAAGTAAAATAGTGCAAAATGGAAAAAAGCAACAACAAAGAAACCCCCAGGAATGTATTAAGCCATTGTAAGGATCTACAGGATGACCAAAGACTTCATGCATCAACATCTCTTTAGCCAGCTGAGTCCTTAGAGTTGTCAGTGGTGTTTGTCTTCATCCAGGCACATCCCAGCACGAAGTGTAGAAAATGGTAAAGGCGAGGATCATAACCAGGCACTAAGCCTGGTATTACTGACTCCATGAATCCAATCTGCATGTTCCAGAAGGAGTCCCTTGGCAAGAGCTGCCAGAAGCCAACTCAAGGACTGAGCCCTATCACTTAGCTCCCTTTCTTTTCAGTGGGACTCTGTCATGGCAGATAAATCCTATTTACTGCCAACTCCCTGTTTATGCTGCTGCTTAATTTGCACATACACGATGTACTAAGGTAAAGTGTCCAGCTGCTGCCCCTCAGCAGCAGCCAAGCAGCCTTTGCTGCGGCTGGGAGGAACTGGGGGGAGATGATGGGGCCGGGCCAGAGCAGGAGGTAGATGGCATCACCCCAAATACTTTTCTCTCCCACACACTCATGCTGCTACTGGCACATTTATTCCTGCGAGCACTGATCCCTTGTGACTCAAGCAACACAAAGCAGACCTGGCTCCTCTGCAACACTCACATCCAACAAGAAAGTTGGTCCATGTGTTAGGCACCTTTCCAACAACAAGCCTTCTCTCCCATTCCTCGGCTCCTCCCATTCCCCGTTGAACCTCTGCTGCCAGTGTGGCCAGTGGGGTATCACCAGCTGGGGCAGTGCAGCTGCAGAGAGTCAGGGATGCTGACATGTCCAGGAGGACACATCCTGCTCTCCAGCCTGCTCGCAGCAGCAGATCAGAGCTACGTTACAGACAGCTCAAGGCAGCTTGCTAAACCTTACCTGGGAGGCTCCCAGGACTTAGAACACCGTGATGGGGAGCTGCAGGGCAGTCAGCATGATCTGAATGGACCATAAAGGTTCGAACAGTGGATTTTTTTCCTCTCTTGCTTTCTGGTTATAGTCTTCTCCCAACCCTGCATCTCTGTTTCCTCGGCTGTACTAAGGGGTCAGTGGTGCTCAGAGCACAAGCCACTCTGAGTTGGCAAAGTGCTTCTTGTGGAAAGCTTGAGCACAACACAGGAGATATTTACTGCACCTCAAAAGCAGCATATGATACCTGATGTTTAATATGCATGAAAAATGTCTGGACTTTCTGAACTGGGGCACTGTAAAGTCACACCCTACCAATGGATCTCCTGTATATACTGGTACTGCAGAGGTATGGGAGGACTCATCACCCAGCCATGCAAGAGGCTGAGGATTGTTATGATTAATCTTCCTCTGTGATGTGGAGGTACTAAGGGACTCCAGCCTTTGACCAGACTGGTAGGAAGCCAGATCCTGGATAAACACAGACCCAAAAGACCATTTTTGTCTCAAGGTGTTTATAACCTAAGATGCTCAACAGGAATCATATATGCAGCAGTGGAGAATCCAAAGGGAAGGTGCAGTAATTACATATTGAATGTGGAAAATACTCTGGGCTACTGCCAAGTCAACTTTGCATACTATGGAGAAGAATTTTGGGGTGATAAAGCTAATGGTAGTTTGTAATACCTATGTAAAATGGATCCAACCTCCTTCCCAGGCTGGGGCTATGCACTCCAGCATTCCCAGGGGCTCAGAATACAAAGCACTAGTTAGCCCTTCCATAAACCCTGGCTAACACCTACCTCTGGCACAACATGCTCAGCCAGGCAATCTGCCCTCCCACCACCTCCTCCAGCCCTAAGCTGAGCACTGAGCCATCCTTCCCACCCAAGAGGCTGCTGATGGAGGACACAGACACCTCAGGGGCACGTTCTGCAGCTGCACTGATTTAGCAGCCAGTGGCTTCCCCCCAGCCTCAGCACAGCATGAAGTCAGAGCTAACCCCTGTGCAGCAGAGCAGAGTGAACTGAGCTCCTCTCAGCTCACACACTGAAGCAGATGGACAAAGATGTGCCCCACATGCCCTCGACAGCTCCTGTTCACACCAGCAGCACGTGAGCCACACTGGCAAACCAGGCAGCTACCTACCAGAAATAAGTATGTACAGCAGTGAAACTGTACAGATGGAAAGCTCCTGTTTTATCTGTGGCACCGTCTGGGGCTGTTCCAACATTAGACAGAGATCACTTGTTGTTGGGTTCCTTTTGATGTACTCTCTTAAAAAAAAATCCCTTAATAACATCTTAAATTAGACTACAGAGAGGAAGGCTTCAAAATAGGAAAATCCAAACCATTTCTGCTTCTTAGTTGCAGAGGAACTCTTTAAAAAAATCTCTTAGACTTCAAAAAAACCCCAGCCCAGAACCAGTGTACTGTCCACCTTTCACACTCTGTTTGCATGGCATTTCAGGTGCTCAGGTACCAATTTCCTCTCCTGAATGTGGCTTTCCCAGGACTGAGTAGGCAAGCTCAAAATCCAGTCAATCACTCCATCACTGCTGTGAGATTTCTAAAATCTCTTACAAGGCAGTGATTCATGAGAATAATTCTTTCACCTGATGAATAATGTTTGCAGAGAGGGTGGACAGGCTGTCAGATGACCAGTGCTTTGTTCCTGAACCTGTTTGAGACTTTGTATCATTTTTATCTACCTGTCAGTAACTCACTTTTTACCTCTCCATTCCTGTCACCTTTCCCTAGTTTTCCTTTTTAAATGGGTTAAATTGTCTCATGCCATCTTCTCCATAACAGGGCTGAGCTGTGGTTCCTGGAAGCTGCTGTACTGCTTTCCCTTTTCAAATGAAAGGTGAAACACAATTTAATGTCCCTCCCTTTAAAATGTCACAGTCTCTTAATTCTCCTCCTTTGAGAGCTGGGTGCTATTTTCACGTCATAAAATAGGTACAGTGAGAGGATAAGTCTTTAAAAGTTGTTACTAAAATCAGAGGGATGTGGGTTTGTAATGGCTGAGAAAGGCTGTATAAGATCACTCGTCTCCAGATCAAGGGACCAAACCTCTCCTGAGCAGAGATTTTAGCAATGCTCCAAACATCCTTTGTTCAGAGGAAACCCCTTTCATTAATATCTTATACAACACAAAAGCCTTTTGCTTTTCTTGTGGTGGTGGGGAGAACAAAACTTATTACAGTTATATAAGCAGGATACCAAAATAACTATTTTTTTTCCGTAAGGAAATATGAGAATTGGAGGATTTTATTTTTAATATAGAAAGAGCCTCAGACTATCTAACAGAATACAGCATGAAAACAACCACCCTGAGAGAGACTAAAGACATTTCTAACCCAGTATCCTGTCTCCAGCAGTTGCCCAAAGCAGTTGCCTAAGGGAAAAGTGTGAGCTTGAATGGGTGGCAAAGCTTCCCCAGCACACTCTCCCCTTCCGTGCCCAAGGGTTTCCTGAGCCCTGTGCTGATGTCTAACCACCCATGAGGGACTTGTTTTGCTCTGACCTATACCCCTGCAGACCCTGGGCTGGTGAAATGTGAGATGCAGAAGGGTAGGAGCATGACAGCCAACCTTTTGTGCCAGTGCAGGAATGCTCCTCCTGTCCTTGAGATGCTGCTCATTCTCTGCTGTGATGAAGCCCCTCTCATACCTGTCCCCCACCTTCTGACATGAGCCAAATCACCATAAATCATCTGAGATTCCCCTTCCTGAGGGCCTCCCTCCTCAACCACTACCTTCAGTAGGAACAGAAACAGGTCTAAACAGAGAAACTACTGAAAATTCCACCCTTCATTAACAGTTGCTTATAATATTGGCTCATCCTGAGTCATGATATAACTCTACCCAGTAACCCACATACTGTACACAGGATATGTTTGCACTGCAATCAAAGAAATAATTATTGAGATGTTTGCTACAACCAGACGTTATATAATAGTTGTGGCTAGTCTTACTGGCTACATTGGTCACATAATTCAGTATTTCCATGCTGATAACATAAGAGTAACAGGAAACAAACAAGCAAAACTCCCACAGAAATCCAGTCAATGAAAACCTCTCCAAACACATTTGTACCAATGCTGCTGTTCTGCTTCCCAACTTCCTCCTGTCTATCTCACTAGAGCATCTGGAACACTTGCTGGGACCATCTCTGACCAGATTTCGAATACATTTAGGTGCATAGAGCCAGAGCAGGATATCTAGTCAGGGCTTCTAAAGCACTGGACTTTTTAAGATTAAGAAATTGATACAGAAATTTTAAGCTTGGGTTGAGTTCCCAGAGGAGCTGTGCCATTAGGGTGGGATTCCTCTTCTGCCCATGGCTGGCACTTAAGAGTTTCATCTTTCCTGGTTGTGTAAGCTCCAAAACAAAGGTATCTCCAGAGAATGACTTATTCATTTTTAAGATGGCAGCTAAGAGGATAATGGAATGGACTTTTTACAGGTGTTTCTCTCCTTTAACTACAGGAGGATTTATACAACTGGTTTACACCTAGTGTTTGGGTGGTTAACAGTAGCTAAGAAGAATTCATTACTAGGTGCCCACAGTTGTGTTTTAGATGTGACTTAAGTACTGAGGACTTCAGGTCTGCTTTTAAATAACAGGACTTCGATTTCAAGATGTTTTTGGAAACAATCCTCTAAATATGTATTAACTATGACTGCAGTGAGGGACGGGATGCAGTCTTCTTGTTCCATCTTTTGCCCATCAAAGCATCCTGTGAGAACACCTACCTGCTAATTATGGGTATGCACACAGGCCCACTGCATTTGTTTTTGCCATGTTATTAAAACATTGTACCTGACAGGGTGAGCTGGGAGGTCAGGGCTGCAGATCGGTAAACAGGAACAAAACTGGGAATTCTTGAAGACAACTATAAAGCAGAGTTTTTCCACTCAAAGTTTGATCTATTATTGTAATGAATGTTGCATCCTGCAACAGGAAGATAGAAAAATAACAGGAAGGATTCCAAGGAGAAGAGGACAAACCTGCAGTCAGAGAGAGCTGGGCAAAGAAAGTCTTTGCAAGCTCATCAGCTCTGACTGAAAAATGGCTTTCAGCTCACCCTGCATAATGTGATTTGTATTCTGTCCAGAGCAATCATTAGGCGAGGTAGTTATCTGGCTCTGTTATGTATTACGCTACAGGTGCAAGGTCTGGAACCCAACATAATTGCTGCATAGATCTAGATTTAGCTTATCATCATTTTTTTCCGTTAGCTTTCAAAAGAACAGAAAGAGCTTTGCAGCTGCCCTGAGCTGGGCTGTGCAGCCAGAGTCACTCTCTCAGCAATCCCCCTGTCAGGGTAAGGGAGCACCGTGGGCTAGCAAGTCCCGAGAAAGGGATGCCCAGCTCACACTGATGGGCAGTGCTGCACCCAGCTGCAAAGACTACAGCCATATCCAGTACTTTGGAAAAGAAAAAACAAGAAACAGATAAAGACCACTCACTAGCTACCCCTCTGAGAATTCAGGGGGCACCTTGTCCTTGGGCAACCCCACAGCCTTCCTAGCCTACAGACCCCCTCATAGTCAGCCCCGTGTGAAGACCGATGCATGGAGAGGCAAAGCGTTTTGCCCAAGGTCTCACAGAAAGCAGTGGCAGGGCTGGTACTGCACCTACGTGACGTGAACCCCTGTCCCATGCTTCAGCCACAAAAACATCATTGTTACGTACTTAGGCTGTCTTGGCAAGGGGAGATCAGTTTTGTTTAAAAAGCTGCTACGAAAGCCATGCCCTTGAGGCTTGTTTTGGCAAGTACGTCCCAGGGAGTTGTTTGCTGCAGCCCGTGCAAGGGGCACACGCTCCCGGCGCTCAGCCAGGCTCTCCGGCCATGCCCCAGCTGTGCCCTGGCACAGCTCACTATCCACAGCCGTGCCAAATGCTGCCGGATACTGCTTGGGGCAGTGTGTCACGGCGTCCTACTAACCACGGCTCACCTGCCCTGGCAGAGTGACCCACACTGCTCTAATCTGTAAATCGTTCAGCCTAACGCAATCCCCACTGGGATGGCCAGTAATTAACACCGTGCTAACCATGGGTGGAGTGCAGGGTGGAACCACCGGGCGAGCAAATAAAACCAGGACACTGAAACCAGGCTAGCACCCTTCTAGCAATGTCACCTCTACAGCCAGCAGCCTGATTTCCCCATCAGGATCCGTGGACACTCTGAGTTAGCAGCCGTGACAGGGGTGACTCATGTGAGCTGGACATGCTGACGTGCTTGATGTGCAGGAGGGATGGTACAGTGCAATTCAAAGAGCACGTAAATCACAGAATCATAGAATGGTTTGGGTTGGAAGGGACTTTAAAGTTCATCTAGTTCCAATTCCCTCTTGTCCTGTACTTTACTACAGGCCTCTTGTGAAAAGTCCCTCCCCAGCCTGCTTGTAGCCCCTTTAGGTCTCGGAAGGTGATACAAGACCTAACCTGAAGCCTTCTCTTCTCCAGACTGAACCACTCCAACTCTCTCAGCCTGTCTTCAGAGGAGAGGTGCTCCAGCCCTCTGAGCATTTTTATGGTCTCCTCTGGACCCGCTTTAAGAAGTCCATGCCCTTATTATGTTGTGGTGCTGCACCTTTCGTCAGGAGGAGCCCGGACAGCCGAAAATGCGGAGCAGGAGAAAGGAACAGTTCATACTCAACAGAGTTTCTCTGGCTCAGCTGCTGTTCAGTAGTAAATCAAACAGACATCCATAGGCATTCACAAACAGCTCAGATATCTGGGAAAGCTGAATGCCAATAAATTGATGCTGGTCAGCTTGATGGCCAGGTGTACTGGAAAAAGAGGATCACATTTTGTCTTTTAGGTGTTCATGCTTGTAGATGCTTTGACATTTAGAGCAGGTTTTCCAGTGGTAGAGTTTATTTTGTCTTGTCAAATTAAATAATAATAATAATAATAATAATAGTAATAACAATAATAAGCCTTTTTAACTTTAAAAACTACTTCAGATGCAGCTTGGCTGCCAATTAAGGCTGTCAACAGACGTCATTTGCAGCAGAATTTTGCCTTGGTTCATGGGTTATCATGTCACCTGTCTGAAACATCCACTGCTCTACTGACACCACTGTGGTTTTGTGAGTGGCAGGATCTCATGCACCTGCAGGTCTAAAAGCAGTGGTGGTTCAGCAGTGCTGGCTCTTCCCCTAATGCTGCTCCTTGGGCAATACCAGAAGATTCTGTTGTCAATGGAGCAGATTGTTTTCTCTTCAGAAGGCCATATTTTAGGAGTCCCAAAATGCAGGCGATTGGTGAGGGAGGCTGGGGGGCGTCAATTCAACCTTGAGAGCCTGTGATGAACAGAGATGCCAGAGAAGTCCAGGAGAAATGACCGCTTTAGAAGGGTTGTGGTACTGATGCCAAATTTGTGTTTGTGTGCACCAAACTGTCCCGTCTGAATCCAAGCCCATGACGGTCTAGGAAAGTTTGGGTTTATGCCATAGGGCACAGAGTTTCAAAAGTGACTGAGTCTTTCCTGGTTGTACTTTGTCTTTTTGTAAAAGGAAGAAAATCTAGCAAATCTCCAAACAGTGCCCTGGAGGCTCTTACACAGCCCTTGACAAAACAGGCCTTTCTCTTACGTTGTCTGAAGATTCCAGGGCTACGTGAACATATGAAAATTGACACATGAGCAAAACATTACTCCATTCACACATGAGAGGCCAGGCTTGTTGGCTACCACCTACTCAGGACCAGGTCATGCAGAAATAGCCCACACTGTCATCCAGCAAGATTTTCCCAATCCCCAAATATCCCTCTCCAATGGCAAGAAGACTTCAGTGAGGGATGAGCTTCCTTGCCACCACTGAGCAAAATTCTGCACTGAAAGCTTCCCCCCAAGCAGGGAACTGCAAATGAGCTATGGGAAAATGGTGATTTTTGAAGTGGGGTGTTGTACCTGTGCCAGGAACAGGCTGTTCCTAGGGCAGCCAACCTGTCTGGCCATTGAATGCAGGCATCCTGTCTCTGACAGCAGCCCGTGACAGATGCCTAGGGAAGATGTAAATGACAGGAAAGCCTGTAGTGATACTTCCCCAGAAATACCAGAGACTTCCTGAACCAAAGATACTATCTCCATATTTAAAGTGGATTTTTCATTCACCACAGTGTGCAAGACAAATTGTGTGAAAAAGCATAATCTACTGTTCTACAAACTGCACTGACATTTTAATCTGATTCTCCCTAGTATAATGGCTGCTCCCTCATCACCACTCCTGTGCCACCCAAGATGTCACAGGGCCCAGAGACCCCTCCCAGCTGTTTGGAGCTTGTCTACTTGGTGCTTTGTACAGAAGCTGCTCTGGTTCTTTGTCCTTTTGTGTCTGAAATCTGGCACCCTGTGGAAGAGACCCCCCAAGAAAGTCAAGAGAGGACCGTGGCCGATAATATCTTGTACCAGGTCACAAAGCAGGAGAGAATACAGCAGAGATCAATGCTTCTCAAACTTTTTTTTGCTATGGCTGTGTGCAGTAAATTCTGCGTTAGCACCTGAGAATGTTTTTCTATGATGACTGCAAATGAGGTCTCTGATAGTGATGCTCATGAAGGTCAGGCTCCAAAAAGACCTACTAATTTTCTACCATCATGACTGAAAGTTGGATCAAGTCCCAAATTATCTGTCTTAAATGATGAAGCATCCCCCACAAGAGAAGTGCCCTGCCTGGTGTAACCACAGCACTACATGATTCAGATGCAGGTAACCATCTTTAGTTTCTTCTGACTTTGCTCAGGCCTTAAAAACATTGAGTCAGCATAACCTCTTACCATCTTTTTTTAGTGCATGAAGATACAATCGCTCAGCACCAGAATGATGACATAGAAATCTGCAGCAGAGGATCAAATGTGCAATAATAAATTGATACTGGAACCACCTCCTACAACTGATAATTGCTTAATCATTTCTCTCTCCACCTCCTGTGTTCAGTCCCAACACTGCTACCCCTTCCTCAACTTCTGGGACATCCCTAACATGGTCTAAAAACATCCGGCTGTACTCTCAGGAAACTGGAGAAACAGGGAAAAGCGTTGTCTTGCTGCTGAGCCTGCTCTGCGTGTAAGTGTTATTTTTAAACCGTCGTGCAGAGGGATAAGGTTCCCATCAGCCAGGGTATGTCTGAACTTCTGTGAGACAGGGCTTTACATTTCAGAAGGCAGAAAATGTGGCATGGCTGTTGCTGTGGCAATACCCATGTGCAGTGAATGCTGTAGCCTAAAGTCACGTGTTAAATAGACACACAGCTACAACACAAATTAAACTAGCCCAGAACAGCTGTTATTTAGATTGTGGACATTTTTTAAAATTAAATGTTTTCTTTCCAATATTTCTATGAAGAGGTGGAGTATGCAAAGTCAATCTCAGCTCACCAGAGACCGATTTATCTGCTCTCTCTCCTGCTCTGCACAGCTGAGGGACACGTCACCAGCTGAATCACTGAGACCCAGAGGATGGGGATAGTGCTGGCACTGGCACAAAGGACCTCACTTGCTGCCCATGCTTGTACTGTTGTGGCAGCAAACAAAGTTGGGGCACACACAGGTACACGGTTGAGTTCTACAGCTGGGGAGGAAAAAGGATGAGAGAAGGTGTGACAGATACAGAAGACAGAATGCAGAGAATGATCCTGGATCCACTGCCTGTGCTGCTCTCCAGCCCCAGGTAATCCCACACTGTGAATCTCCGGCAAGTGGTGATGCCCATCTCATGGCACAGGCTCCCAGAGCAGGACACTGGTGCTTCCTCTCTCCCCTCTCTGGCAGCAACCTACCTGTGAGGTCCCATTCAATTTCACCATGAAGCATTTGGGTTCACAGGAGACATGAAACCCCAACACGGCCAGCCAGCTCCTGACCTTTAGGACATGGCTCACTCTTGCTTTGCACATAAAAGATGAAGCCATCTATAATTCTTCCAGCAAAGATCACACAGTTGCACAGGCACTGCCTAATGTCTGTGGACTGGGTGTATAAGAAGGAAGTGTTGTACCACTAAGGAAGGGAAATTCTCTTTCACAAGGAAAAAGTACTGGGCTCAAGACCTTACACCCCTTGCACTTCCTTCTCTGAGCTCACAGACAGCACTGGCTTCCTGTCACGGCATTACTTGTCTGTCACCAGCTCTGCTCTCCCTCTCCAGGCCCCTATACTCCCATGGGGCCCCTATCTAGCCATCTTATCTTGAATGGCATCCAAAAGCTCTTCCCTTCCCCTTCCCTTTCCTCTTCCCTTTCCCTTTCCTCTTCCTCTGTACCTTCCCTTCCCATTGGCCTGTTCATTTCCAACACCACCTACTCTCTAGCTTTACATTTCCTCTGCTGAGCTCAGGGATTTTTGAAGATGCCACACAGCACAAGACATGTCTTTGCAGTTCATGAAATCTCAAAGGCACCTCAGGTATCACAGCTATGCAAGCAGGTGCCTGGGATAAGGCACTAAGAGCCAAACAAGCCAATCACATGTGTGTGTGTGTGTGTATGTATGTATGTAAGAGAGAGAGCTGGTTTGCATCTTTACTTTGTATTTTATAGGGAAAAAGGCAAACAGTGCTAATAGTTCCTAAAAAGAGGCCTAAATCAAACCTCAGCTTCTCTTCTTCCTGCCAGCACAGGCATTAGGTCATCGTCCTGTCCTGCCAATAATTGCTGACTGCCCACAAACCCCTGCTGAAACAGGTTGGGGAGCTTGAGGAGTTAAATCCTCCTCTGGGGTTTTGAACAAGTTTCACAGGATGGTTCAAAGCCTCAGCAGCTGGAACAGTGATACATTGCCATGTGCTACAGATGAAGTGCTAATACTTGTCCATAATGGATTTGCCAGGATGTGTTCCACGTTTGCTCCACCTGTTTCCCCTCTCTCTTGGCATCCTCCCTTCCCTGGGGTTTTGTCTTCATAACTTAAGATGCCTGTTTGTGGGGAAGTGGAGCTTGCTTGACTTTACATTTTTCACCTTACCTTCTTGTTTCACGCTGACACAAGAGCTCAGCACTTTCCAGGAGCGGGGTACATGGTCTGGGAGAAGGAAAGCAGGCACAGCCTTCTCTGAGGCTGTTAAGGTAACCAGCTAATTAAAAGCTTGCTGATTGCACTCCTAAAAGAAGTACACTTAACAGAGGACACACAGTGTATATCTTTTTTGCCATAAGAGATGGCTGTAAGTGAATTTACATATTACACGAAGCAGGATTACTTGATTTGATATGTCATGTAGTTATCTGGACCAGCTAGTGGGGAGAAATTATAACCAAAATCAAGCTCCTGCTCTGCTGCACAAATGGGATTTCTCTCCCCAGATTCACACATTCAGTCCTGGTCCTGATATTTTTTCTACATACACAGAGCTGGTATATTAAATGAGATGTCTTTCCTGCCAAACATATATGAACTCCAAGAAGTTTACACTTGCAGGAAGAGAAGAACAAAGTCTGCACTGTACCTAATCAGCTGTTCTTTCAAGCATATGCTCTCAGACAGGCTTGGGATGGAAAGGAAAGGTTAGATGGTTGGAGCTCAGGTCCTCTCTCCTCTTTGGGCCACAAATTCCCTGAGAAAGTTTGTTTTCTGACCTCAATTTTTTCCACTAAAACACAGAAAGGTATCTGATGCTTTGTCCAAAGTGCCCATAAACTACTCAAAACTGTCCGGGATCCTAGGTACTTAGATTAACTCGGTGGTACCTTAAACCATAGGTAGTCACTTAAGACCAGATTAAAAGCCAAAGGCACACACGTGAGGTGACAAAGACTGTCCATGGCCAATAAAAGGATCTAAACTCAGGGCTCTAGTTAATCATAGAATCCTAGAATGGTTTGGATTGAAAGGAACCTTAAAGATTCTCTAATTCCAAGTCTCCTGCCATGGTCAAGCACCTTTCACTAGACCAGGCTGCTCAAAGCCCCCCACATCCCACCTGGCCTTGAGCAATTCCAGGGGTGGGACACCCACAGCTAGGGATGGGGCATGCCCAATTGACTTTGAAAGTAGCTGGTCTGTGCCCCCATTTCCCAAGCTATGAGGTGAAAGGGACTCCCCTCTCTCACCATTACTAGGCAAAGCTAACTGTGTCTAGATATTGCAGTGATGTGTAAAGGACCATGGGCTGGGAGGAGTAACAGGAATCATCAATAAGAAATTAAAATTGCTTTTAATAGTGAAATAATCCACAGTACAAGCAGTGCCAAATTTCTTCAAAGCTCAGCTGCATCAAAGCCTGAATTTCAATAACGGTTGTGATAGAAACATTTTGGGGATATTTCATTATGGCAAGTGAACCATATAGCAGTGAAATGGAAACTGAACTTGCTCCCACATCGCAGTTGAAGGCCAGTGGACTAAGTCTGACCTTCTGTAAGGTATAAGGTTTAATATGTCAATCACAGTTTCCTCTCAACCCTTGCAGCTTAAAACTGACTAAAGCACAACCTCCAAAAAGTCTCAGCTTCTCAGCTTAGCTGGCTGCAAGAGATGCTACCAATGGTCCCAAAGGTCAGGCCGCTTTTGTGCGAGCAAGGAGGTCTGGCTCAGGTCACGGCAATTGTCGCTGGAGGTGGAGGAGGAGGCGACCAGCTCTGTTTCCAGAGGAAGTCGCACGCTGGGTTCGCAGCCCGTCTCACATCAGCGCCTCCGTGGGCTTGGTCAGGGCAGCGGCAGGGGAGAGCCGTGGGACAGGGGTGTGCAGCGGCTCTAGGGCAGTGTCCAGCGGGGCCGGAGCAGCACGGCTCCTGCGGCAGAGGCGCCGATGCGCCAGACCCTGCGGCTGCCGAGAGGAACAGCGTGCGGCCCCGGCTACAGCGGGCTGAGGCTGAGTGCCCACTGCTGCGGCAGGAAAGGGCTCTGTACATGTCTGAAGTAACCATTGACTGAGCAAGGCTGAGAAATCCCACTCCCTTTCCCTTCAGCTCAGTATCCCCCCTTGCTGTCTCACTCCCCCCTCTTTGCTTCCCCCATCCCAAAATCACTTCCTCTGCTGCGACCAGTGCAAGCAACGGTGGAACCGTGCTCTGGAGCTGATCCGGGTTCGTGCACACTGAAATCCACCCAAGCCCAAACCACAGCCCGTTTTATTTTAGCAGGGCTATTTTCAACCCCAACGACACAACAGAGGGTGAAATGACACGTCATGGTGGAGCTGCTGCGGCCAAAAGCGGGAAATGCTCTTCCTCCTCCCATCCCTGCTTGTCCCTGTTCCTATTCTCACTCCTGGGAGAAATTCCCATTGCCTCCTTTGTGTTGGCTTTGGGGCTCATAAGACCTGCTTCAGCTCATTAATCCAGCAGAAAATGATCTGTTTTAGCTTGCTGGGTTATTTCTTTCACCGGGACGCCATGTGAACCCAGGTTAAGCCACTCTTTCTAACTTCCTAAAAAACCCCTCTGGTGATTTCAGTGGTTGGGGTCACAGCACAGGCCGCCCACGTCTGCCCTGCGTGGGAGGAACAGCACACAGCAGTGGGTGGGCACGGCTAGAGCAGGGATGGGGAGGGGAAACCTCTCAAACCAGCCCGAAAATCTTAATGACTGGGAGCAGACTTAAATAATTTGACAAGATGATCCACAGGGAAACTTGCAATGCTGTGAGAAAAGGGGACCTACATTTTTCACAATTCCCAATGCAACAGAAAGTTTTTCAGAGAGGTCAAGGTTCATGACTGACAGTAAAATAACTGACCAGGTCCTGAAGAATGTTGAGTGCTTCTTTCTCCTCCTTCCTAATTATACAACTCACTGATAAGATCATTAGGAACCATTTAACATCTGATTGTCATGTTTATCGTTGCTGTTGCTGTAATATTTTTGCCTTTTAAAATTCCAGAACTTGGCTTTTCATGAGTGACTGAGGTGTGTGGGAGAGAAGTCTGCATCCTTGCCAGGGGTACAAGGATGTGCTTTATATCTGGACTGCTTAAAATCTCCCTCAGCATCAAGGCTCCTGTTGCAGCTACTATAATTTCTGTGTTGTAATTGTGTAGGACCTTCTTAGTCTAGAAATGTCACTCTAAGACAGAGTGGCACTGCTTGCTTTCTTTTCCTGCTGGGAAACCTTGTTTAGTGTCTTTAATTCAAAGGTCTCTTCCGCACTTGAGATGCATGAAGTGGGACCAAATTCGCTACATAACTCAGAACAGAGAATTTCACCAAGTGGTTAATAGCAAAAAAGAAGAAAAGATATAGGATACAAATTACTGTGGCTTTGAGGAACTCCGGTTTGTTCTTTCTTCTAAACACTAGGAAACAAATTTCCAAGTGTCTGGATAGTGCAGTGGCAGCACGCTTGCCCTCCCACTGAAGAGCAGTGCTGCACATGATTTGCTGTTCTGAAAGTGCTTTGATGCAAAACAAGAACATGTTGAGGAGCGACATCTGTAAGTGCCAGACATCAACAGCAAACACAACTGTCCAGGAAGGACCCTATTTGAATTCTGTACTGGGGTGCCCATTTGTCAGAGTCAAACTTTGATCATCTGTTGTCTCAGCAGTGTCTTCTTCATACACCAATACCATTGTCTTTAAGCTCTGCAATGGCCTTTGCTGACCCAGCTACTGCCCAGATGTCTTGGAGACAGACTGCATCACATAAAATTCCACAAAGCCCCCTCAACAATCTCATTTAAAATCATCTAAAAGCCTGGTACGAGCATGAAGCCTTCCCAGGAATCCCTTCAGGACAGCAATCCTCAGGAGGATTACATTAACCCACTTACTCAGCTATGCTAGACCATGGTACAGCGCTGTGCTAATCTTCATCCAGAGATAAACAACTCATGCCATGGGAATGATGTGATGCAAGTGCTCTGTCAAAATGCAGTAAAATAATGCTGCCAATGCATTATGAAGCCCAGTTATGGATCGGTCCTACAGATGCCTCTCAGGCAGAGCTGCTAACTGCAGTGACTGACTTACAGTTGAACAAGCTGCTGTCAGGCACCCACAGAAGACCAGCTCAGGAGCTCTCTGATTTTTATGTTCATGGCCAGCATCCACAGCACAAGTCTTCTGCTGCTGCCCCTTCTCAGCCTGTGACAGACTGAGAAGCCCCAGTTACAATGTCCCAAGCAGAGCTACCCAGGCACTGTAGCAATACAGTCTCTTCTCATCATAGTGAGGACAAGTCATTCTACTCCTGCAAACAAACTTGAAAAATCTCACCTTCATTTTAATATTCAAAACATTTTCAATTTTGCGGAGGAGGATTTGCTGGTATTTCAGAAATGTGAAGTGAACTGCTTCGTGATCTTGTAACTAGGGAGCAGACAAGAGCTCATTACAAAACAGGAAAGGATTGCAAGGGAGTTGCACAATTCCCACCTAACTCCTGTGGTCTTTTGCCTTACAATTCAGAAGCTTAAACGAGGCTTCTACCACAGATCCTGTGATATAAGGTGTCTTCCAGGAAGCCCATCTTCTCAGGAGTTGGAGCAAGAGCTGAGAAACTCAGGCCTCAAAATTCAGAACAGGCCACCTATCAAAAACAACCACCCTGAAATCTCAGCTTTTGTTGTTGGTTTTGGAGGGTGTAGCTAAGGGCTTTTTATTGCTTGAACTTTAAGCCCCAAGCACAGTGACTACTAATCAACTTCCCTGAATGCTGCCTTGGGAAAGAAAAAAGAAATGATTGTCTGATGTGGGATAAATTTAGCATGTACCTCTAAAGATAATGCGTCCTGGTCTGTATATTGGAAGGCCAGGAACAACCATAGAGTTAATGTAGTCTTTCTGGTCCAGCTGTGATTGAGGTATACAGCCCATAGCAGAGCAGAGAGCCTGTCTCCTTCTTCTCACACTAACATCAGCATTTTGTATGAGCAGGAGTAACAGGGCTCTTTCTCAGGCAGTGGCATCTCCTCTGGGGAAATCCCACCCACCTGTATCCTGTTCCTTGTGGCATGGTGGGTTTCGCTTTACAGTCTTTCCATTAGCTGGGGGCCAGCACTTTTGTTGGACCCGGGTTGGTCTCTTTCAGCTGGGCATAAGGCAGATTAACAAATAAATAAATATACAGTTGATGTTTTGTGGTAGAATTCAGAGTCTCCTTTCTTCCTTTTGTCTCAGCATTTTGTATGGATAAAAAAAGCTGTCAGAGATCTGGTCACTCTATCCAGCATGTACAGATCTTTTCTGTTGCAATATTGCTACATTTCATCCACTCGGAGGCTTTGGAAGAACATGATGCCTAAAATATTTTTACTTGGAGAAACAGAAATAAAGTAAATACCCCAGCTATAGACAGTTCTTTTTCAAGTTCACTATCAGTGTTGGATGTGCTTTTTCCTAGGGATTTTTTTTTCTCTTAAGGGAACTATAAGGGAAGGAGCAAAAGGCCTGTTAAATAAACCTTTTCTATCCAACTGTTAAATTGTCTGTGATTTCTCCTGGTGACAAAGCCACAGTGGGCTGGTTACAAACTCCATTATAAAGAGACAATTGTAAAGAGCCACCTTGGAAGTAATTACTCTTATCTAGGTCTTTAATTGTAAATTCATGAAATGATAATATGCTAAGCTTGAGGGTGTTTCATTTGCTGTTGAATACTGGTAATAGGATAGGATTTGTGACACCTTATTGATCTGTGTTTACAGAACACCACCGAGTAGACAAGCTTAAGGGAAAGACCACATTTCCTTTGATAAGAGATATGCCAACTACCTTCTGATGGCCTGACAACAGGGAGGAAGGGAAAGAGCTTGCTCCCTTTGATTGAGAGATATGGGCTGTGCACAAGTCTCCATTTCATTAAAGACAGAAGATTTGCAGTCAATATCCTCCTCTTTGATATTCTTCCTCAAGAATTTCTGGAGGGAGCAGAGCAGACTAAGGTGCCAATTCCTCCTTAGCCCTGGCCATACCTAGTTGTGCTCCTCCAGAAGGGAAGTGGACAGGGAATTAATTACTTTTTTCGTCATAGCATTACTTCTCTTCCAGCTCAGTTTCCCAAAGTGACTAATTTTCCAGCCACAGCAATGCTAGTGCTGGCTCGAAGGAGGGAACGAGACCATAGCAGCTCTGACTTACAACTGCACAAAGATGCTGTGATGCTGCATGTCCCACTGCTGTGTCTGTGAAGGCTGTGCCTATTTCAGATGTCCCACGACAGAGGTGAGGAGCTCTTCAGGTGGAAGAGTAATTGCCTTGCACGCATGGGTGAGCCAAGCCCACTGAGAGCAGCCCCAAAATACAAATCAGAAGCCATCGTTGCTCTGACTACAATGTGGAGAGAGGCTCGCAGTCATTTCCAGCTGAAGAATGGGGGGACTTGCAGTGTAAGTCCATTCATACACACACATTCTCTCTCTCCCCCTCCCTCTACCAAGAAAGTAAATGCCACATCTTTTGTACTTCTTAAAATATCCTTTGTTAACATAATGAGGCCATTGACAGTAATCTCAAGTCAGCATTCCTACCATAATTCTGACAATTCAGCAGCATCCTCAGTGCTCCAAGGAACTGGAAAACACAAGCAGTGCGGAAAACACAAACATCAATGTGCAAAACAAACACATTTGATGTATCAGAACAGCAACAAAGAGTCTCCAGAGACTGCAGGAAAAGCACCTATTTGCTGGGGAGAGCAAACCCGAGAGACATAATGAGCTGGTGAGGCACGGTTCAGCTTCTTGGGATTCAGAGGGTAATTAAACAAGGTAAAAGTCAGCAGAACAGCATATTATACCATGACTTTGTTATAGTCATCAGCACTCACCCCCACTGAGGAATCTTCTTTTTCCCTCTACCCACAATCCCAGCACATTTTATTACCAAAACCCAGGGTCCCCTGACATAAATGGAGAAGTTAATCTTAAAACTTGTTCAAAATGCAACTTAGAATCTTTGACTTTCTGTGTGGGAAACATATAGAGGAAATAAAAGAAAATCAAGTAAGAAGAAGGTTAGTCAGACAGTGAAATGAAATTAAACTACAGCTGCAAAACTTCAAGGATTTTTATGTCTAGGGGAACCCAAAGCAACATTCTGGTCTCCTGCCAGCACAGGCAGCACAACATCCCCCCCCCACCATATGGTTCAATCAGTACATATCTGCCACAAGGTCTGCTGAAACCGGGCCTGATATCTGGTGCCAACACAGCTCTGTCCTGAGCTCAAGACAAGTGTTTATTTTAACAATCAATAAAAGAAAAACCTACATTTGATTGCCATAATATACTGATTGGAATGGGATATATCTGACACTGAAGAGTATGCAGGGCTGAAGGGTGTCTTTCAAGCCCATATGGTTATATATTTTTCACATTTTAAGGTCCTTGGAGATGGACTGTTGGTAGGAGACTTTGTTTCCTCTCATTTGCTTTTTCATTTTCATTCATAGCTAAATATCATCTGTGTGACTGAAAGTGGACAAAACCTGTTGTTATGAGAAGAAGTGATGTCATGGCATTTCCAAGCAGGCAGGGTACCTGGGCACTGCAGCAGCACGTTGCCTTTATTACGGTAACCAGAGTGTTTGGAGATCTTTCCAGAATGACGCAGTACAGGGAACAGCAGGCATGCCCACGCTGCTCTGCAAGGCCAGCACCACATGGCCCAATACATCATCCCAGATGAGGCCAGACCCTCTTTGCAGGCTTACATTTCCAGAAAATGGAAAAGATCAAAGCTGTGGGAGTACTTTTAAATATAGAGAGGACTGCCTCACTCTGTTCCGCTGCATGAGAGAGGGACTTTGTTGGAGAATTAATTTCTTTTATGTCAAGACAGTAACTTCCACTGCCTCCACTCCATTCCCAGGTATGCTGACGTTCATTACACCTTGACTCTTTCAGCCCATCTGGCTATAAATTAGGACAGATGTGTTACACCCTTCCCTTCTCCTGTAATGCACGTGAACATCTCAGCAGTGCTATTGGCACAGAAAAGCTTTTGCCCTCTCTGTTTCCCTCCCTGGATAATGAGCCATCCGTTAAGCAGGCAGATGAAGTTCTAGCTGGTGATATATTATGTAATTCTGTGGGTGAATAACAGGCAGATAGAACAGAAGATGGCAGACAAGAAAAGCCAAACAGGCAGAATCTCCAGAGCCCCAAGAGCAGTAATGTCACCAGTGCTCTTCCCTTTGGTACATCCTCACTGCTTGAGCACGCAAGAAAAGGTTTGCTCCTCACAGCTCACAAGCACCTGTACTGTATTTGACCAACTTTAGATAAGCCTCGAAGTCCAGTCTATCCCACTAGAGTCAAGTTCCTACATCAACCAGTCCAGCCATACACCTCTCCTCTGGGAGTCTACCCAGAGGAACAGGGTTTTGTCTGAGATTTATGTGTCTCATCAATCCCCCACTCTTAACTGCCAGCCAATTAATATATTTCCACTTGATTTCTTTGGTATAACGTCCACCATGTTTTTGTGTGCTGTTCCTGAGCTTGTAGCTATATTTACTTGTGGACAATCTCCATGCAAAACTCATGCAACTAAGGCGGCAAACAATTCTTATTTAGGCAGGAAATATTGCAGAGGCAGTCTTCTGAACAAGAAAACAGGAATTTTGGTGTTGGACAGGGAACAAGTGTATAAAGAAAGGCAAGAAGTTAAAGCATTTTTCAGACCTCAAGAAGCATGGGTACAACAAACAGTCACAGGTTTGTGATCCCAAACATTGTTTTGCCTCAGTGCAGATCTGCGATTTGTTCTAGATATGTGTGCAAATCCACCCTGAGTCTTCCCAGCCTTCTGATCTGAATGGCAAGTTTGGCCTTGAGACGAAAAGAAAAGGTTTTGGGTTAAGTTTTGGGCAAACTGCTCCTGATCTTCTGGTTTTGTTATTTTTATTCCAGTTACTCATCCATCCCTCCCCTAAGGCTGACATAAGCTTGGCTCACAGACCTCTTCTGTGGGATCCACTGGTAGCTGCCAGCCCTTCTCGCACACATTAAATCTTACCTAATGAGTAATTATCAGGGGACTGGGACACTTCATTCTCCTGATAACAGCACTCACCTCAGGGAATGAAATAACGTTTTGAGGCTGGACACCAATGCACGTAACACAAAGATGTCATGGTTTACCCTACGTGACAGTCATTGCAAAGCCCAGACATAACATGATGAAACAGCTAGAAGAAAAAGTACCCTATGGGGCTGGACTCTGTATATTAACCTGAGAATATGCAGGAGAGCTTGGTGGCAGAGCTACCGACATTTTTCTCCTTTGTACCTATTTCTTGATGCTTTAACTACAGTATCTTTCTTTTTACTAGTGGTGTGTGAACCAAAGCTCAGGGTGGAGAGCTGTGCTTGCAGAGGCATAGCCGGAGCAGTAAAGGTCACCCAGATTTTCAAACAGAAACTGGAAATCCAGTATGGATGTCTTCTCTCCAGCCAGGGGCTACATCTCAGCCCCCAGCCCCAAGAAAATAGATGTTCCTCTGAGATACTCAATACACAGAGCTGTTACTCTGCTTCCCCTTATGCAGCAAAAGTAGATATGAACATCTGCCCATCACATAGCCACAGACAGCCTTTACATCAAATGTGGCTGCGTCTCCCTAGTCTCATTTTTATTTCATGCTGGTGAAAAAACGCTTGGCTGATTGCACTGGACTCTACTTACCCACATGCCAGAGCTATGAATCTCTCTTTGCCCCCACCCAGACAATCAGCCAATGCATGTGCACTGGGATGTACTGGGCCCAGCTTGAGGCTGGAGGGGTAGTTTGGTTCCCATTGTTCACTCCCACATTAGCCTCTCAGACAAAAATGCAGAGAAAAGACTGCCAAGTGGAAGAGGTCAGGGAGGCAGGCGCACACTTGTCTAACCGGTTTTGCAGTGACACTTCTAACCCACAGGCCAGCACACTGCTGCTGGTGGTGCAGGGTTGCTTTCCCTCCTGCCAAACAAACCCAGATTTGCATTCAGTAACATACTGTAGTCTTTGCTTCTAATTTTTTGCATGGCTGACTCCTTTGCCCACCGTGTTACAAGTGAATTTGAGTCCAAAATGTGAAAAAGCTCTCATGCAGGAGGCAGAATGATACTGGGGAAAATAATACAGGATCCTGTAAGGAAAGACTACATGAGAGGAAGCATTCAGAAAAGGTGCTAAATTAATGTTATGGAAAACTTTATATTTGGATGCAATTTAAATTTGTACATAGAATACAGAAGTGAATCCATTTTCCAACCTCTAAAAGGGATAGTCTATAAATAGAGTTTTAAATCTATTACAGGATCTTTTAAGACCCACTAAAACATTCAGCAAATACATCAAATTATATTTATCCCTCAAACTCACCACCAAATGGCTACAGCCTTAGCCCAATTTTTTCCCCTTTGAAAAACAATAGGAAACAAACTGGTTTATCTTACTGTACCTGCTGCAAATACCTTTATGGCAAGGTAATTGCTAAGAGCATTGCGTTGAACAATTCATTACTTTGTTACAGGAACATTTGTCATGCCCTTTGGAGATGGCAGAAGAGAATTCTCCTGTGACCTTTGAAAAATGAAATCAGTGGCATTGCTCAGAAGCCAAATTCAAAGTTTAAAAACAGATTTAAGAAGGGTTTCCCATGCCTCCTGAAAAAGAGACAATCTGCACTTTCACCAGGAGTCGAGCTGGATTATTCCAGTCCTTTTAGACCATTAATGATTTGTGCCTAATGAGCACTTGGAGCAGTGATTCACTGATGAAAGCGCTGCAGGGCTCCCTGTCCTGTGCACAACCCTGTTCTCGTCATCACAGCAGTACAGGACATAACACTGTGGGCTGCCTGCACTGGAGAGAAGATCATGAGCTCGATTGTGTGCTACAAACAAAGGGAGAGCCATTATCAGACGCTGCCTTGCCAGGCTGCATGAAAAACCGCCTCTGCAAATTGCATAATGCCCCTGGATATTCCCAGCAGTGCTATGGCAGGCCCACAGGGCTGGCGCTTGGACAGGGAGGAAGCCGGATCTCCTCCCTCCCACCTTCCCTCCCAGCATGGGAAAGCTCAGGAGAGCTCTTGTGTAGGCAAAAAAACCCCTCACTTATCTCCTGGGAAAGAGCTGTGCTGCTCTGGGGTGACGTCTGACGCACAGCGTTGTGGTCATGGATCAGAGGGAAGTCGGCATGGCGGGAGCCTTGGGAAGCACCTTGAGAGGGAAACAGGAGAGGTGTCACACTTGTTCTCCTTGAGTGTATACCACATCCCTGTCCCTCATCCTATGCTTGTCCTGTTCACTGAGACAGTGAATCCCAGTTCTGATCAGTCCCGTGCATTACAACAGGAAAGCATCTAAAGGACAGGAGAATGCTGTAAACACAAAGCCTTTCTGTGCTGCAGAGCCCACCTCACGCAGTGTGGAAGAGCTTCAGTTTAACAACACAGAGAGGCTGGTGCGATACCTTGTTCCTTGCTGTTCATGTGCCGGGTGAGTACCTGTGCCTGCACCAAGGAGGGACAGGAAGAATGGCACAACTGGGGCAGAGGGAAGGGGCTGCTTGATTGCCTGAGAGATACTGTGAAAATGCAACATGAGGGTGAAATCTCTGAGGAGCACTAAATTCCCACTGGGACAGCAAATGGCGATTATCCCAGCCGTTGTTCAGTGGGAAAGATTTCACCATGAGCGAATGTGACCGTGATAAACAGCATGTGTGACAAACTCAGTTTCATTTCCCTTGCCTGAGAATCCATATGCTTGGAATGCCTCCTCCTCCGCCTCCTCCTCCTCCTCCTCTGCCTCCTCCTCCACTCTTGCTGGTGGCACCAGGGATTTACAAGGCAGGAGGGAGCATTTCCTAATATTGGTTGGGTGTAACTTTCCAGCATGACTGATTGTGCTATTAACTGTGGCAAGGGGAAGAGCACAAGTGAGCAGCATGGGAGAGCACTTCAAAACCTGGAGATGAACGATAAGTGATATTAAATAGCCCTATGTATGCAAAACAAATGTTTGAAGCTAGCAAGAGTATTGCTATAGACATTGCTGGGTTTATTAGAAAAGGGGAAAATTATATAGAGAAGTGAAGCATATGTAGAAAAAAATGAGGTCTATGTAAACAAGACAGAAAGGAGCTGAGACAATGGAGTCAGAGTTAAGAAAGAGTTTTAAATTAAAGACAGGGCAAGGAAAAGGTGTGTAAGAATGCACAGTTTGGTTGAAGCTCTCAAACTTCTCTGTTAAGAAAAAGGACAAGACAGAAGGTAATGGAGATAGTGGAAACAGAAAAAACAGATCTCTGTAAATGAAGCCGTAATTAAGTAAGATGCACGTGCACACACACACACAAAGCACACAAAAATAGCAGTTAGTTCACAACCACTCTCAAAACCATTTTGGTACAAATGGCAGCGATCTGAAAATAGATTAACTGAAAAGAGAAGATGAACTAGAATGCCGGAATTCAAATAAGGATATGGGCAATCTACGTATCTGGGAAACTTTCTAGAAAAAACTAATTAGTAAAATAGTATTATACCAGGTTTAAACAGTATAAATGTCAGAACAGTTCATGCCAGAGAGAGAAAGATAAAAGTGACTCAAGTTCTCAGAAGAACTACATAGATTGAATATCAAGCTAAATGTTTGGCTTTAAAAAGGTAAATCACATAGAAGTGATGAAAATCATTGAAATCAGTAGCTAAAACCAGTAAAGCATTTTAGATGACATCAGATTGTTTAAAGACACTATACAGCAGACTCCTCATCAAATAAAAAATATTCAAAGCAAAAAGAAAAAGTAAGCCAACATGATTAAACCGTGTAACACTTCTGAGATATAAAAAATAATTTCTTTAAAAGATAGGGAGTTAAGGAAGATGCAAAAAGTGGATGTGAAAGAACAATAAAGTACAAGAAAATTAAAAGCAACTCACTAAAGGCATAAAATGGAATGATAGGACATTTTCAAGCACAGCAGAAGCAGGAGGCTGACAGAGAGTTCGTGGCGTCCACAGATGAATAGGAGCACATGAGAGAGAGGACATAGTAGAAAAACCAAACTAAATTTGTTGTGTAGCTGCTCCCTCTGGAACTCCCACGCTGAACTGACCCCCTTAAGGAGGGTCAGTCTTATAGGGCAGTTTCATGACACCTTCAACAGGACTAGGCTGACGCCACTGCGACTTGGTCAGGATGTCCTGCCCCATTCCTTGTGCTAGTGCTGGTCCTTCCCTGATGCCATGGCTCAGGCACTGAAGGCAGACCCAAGCAAGTCACCAGGGTAAGGGCCATACTGCACTCACCCTGGGATTCCAGAGACTCACCACCTCAGCGTTACAAACTACCAACTTCCCCAGGGAGAAGTCTGATGAGAGTCTTCCAAGATCAAGGTGTGCGGAGAGAAAAACCACCAGCTGGAATCTCAGCCCAGCACACAACATCAGTGGACCTCGGACTGGGTCTACTTGCCAGAAAATGGTCAGGCATTGGAGGCATCCCAGGACTGTGCCCCAGCCACAGATGGGTGCACTGCTACACACAACAGGAAGCAAATCTCACCCTGCTGAGCACAACCCAGCAGGCGTCCTCACCACGCCATGTCTGGGTGGCACTCAGCAGGCAAGGAGGATGTGGATGTGACATTTCTGAGCTGTGTGGGTCAGAGACAAAGCAGGTGGACGTCAGTCAGCCCACTGAGGTTATTCCTGGAGGTTGCTAAGGGCTGGTATCCTTTACAGAGCTGACACAAAGCCGTGTGGTGCTATCCAAAGGAAAAAGAGAGATTTTGTACTTTATCCAGACTGAAGAATAGGATTCTCTGAAATCAGTCACAGCCAGAAATACAAATAGATGACTGTCACAACAGCTGACATGCTAACACTAAATAAAAAATAAATTAAATTAGCATAATGAGCCTTTGATGATTGCCTCTTTTCCTGAAATTTGGTTATTTGGAATTATCTAGCCACATGGATCTCCCAAACTGAAAAGTCAAGTGGTTGATTTCTTTTCCAAGTGTCAATGTGCACTGTTTCAGGGCACTGCAGACTTTTCAGGGAGGTGTGGTTGGAAACACTGTCTCCTTTCTGTCCTAGCCAAGCTCCTGAGCCACGCTGGTACGGAGGGCAGGCAAGATCAGTGTTCAGATTTCTCTGAGTAAAGGTAGAAATCTTGGCAAATGCTTTGGATGCACTGGGTGCTTTACTCCTAGCATGTCTCCCTGAAACATCGCATGGTCCAGTCATGCCATATGGTCTAACAAACAAGCTTAAGGTTCAGGGTGTTGTTGCTTTTTCAATCAGACCTTAGGTCACCATCCATTAGGCCTTAGGCACTTTGAAGCTCATGTACGCAATTAAACCTAGTTAAATAAAGGCTAAAATCCATCTTGTCTTTATATACTGTCTTGAGTGCTGACCTGAAATAAGCTAATGTTGTGTTTGCATTTTTCAGTGATCTCCACAGTAGAGATCAAACACATCCCATTTCTCCCACTGGGATTAATAAATGACTCCTGGCTCATAGAACCTCTTAGCTTTCACGATGCCAATACATCCAACACTCTGATTTCCAAATATTTTAGCCACTTGCATGGTTGCCATTACTGCAGTGTCTGATCAGTCTCCGTCTCGAATGTGTCTATACCCATCACATCTCTGTGACTGACAGCTGGTCTTATGCCAAGAGTACAAATGGACAACTCTTGGCCAGAGAAGGGAACACGTATCCCACACCGTGGCAGACACCTTCCAGCTCCTTGGAGTCCTTGGCTGCCAGCACAATCACTGCACCAGCTTTTTTTTCCTATTTCTCCTCTAGCAAAAGACATGGGCCAAATCCCTCTGGCATCTATGAGCATCTTACCATGGACGTCACAAAACTTCTACTGACTTCAGCAAACTTGGCTCAAAGCTAATTGCTTCTGCCAGCCTTCCTGTGTTCCTGGACTTTGCAGGGTAACTGCTAAGGACAGAAATAAATCCTTTGTTTACTCTGGTAACTGGAGAGCTGCTTTAACCTCTGGCTAAAAACAGGTACATTTTCTTATCAGGTTCATGAGTCACTTGTCCCAGGAAAGACTGGTGAACTTGGGAAGCCCAGTGCTCATGGAACAACAGGAAAGGATGACTTTTTAATTGAATGGTGGCAAATCTCATAAGCTGGTTTTCCTGGGTGACTTTTTTCTTTTTAAGTAATGTTAAGTCATTGGTTTAACACAGCTCAGGCCTGTTCCTTGCAAATTCCTGGTATTTTAGCATCACATCCAGTTTGGGATGGAAAACACTACTGGTGTTTGACTCCTACAGGAAACAGCAGGTGTAATGTGTGACTACATAAATGGTGCAGGCAATTAATACCTTCGTAATAGATTTTGTGCTTGGTCCAGCATAATCATGTTTTTCAGCACAGGAACTTGTATGTATTCTCTTCTCTCTTCTCTTCTCTTCTCTTCTCTTCTCTTCTCTTCTCTTCTCTTCTCTTCTCTTCTCTTCTCTTCTCTTCTCTCTTCTCTTCTCTTCTCTCTCCCTTTTCTACAGAGCTGTTTTCACAGAAAACAGTATTGCTTCTCACGTACCATCTGGCCAGGAACAGCTAAGGAATTCTTAAAAGGTGACCTTCAAGGTGGCTTCTTTTTGACAAATTAAAAAAACCAAACAAAACCAAACCTGCAATATCATTCCTCTCCAATTTTAACACCAGAAATTCAAGTCTTACCACCCTATTTCCCACAACTGTAGACTTACGATGACATCCTGAGAAGCTGCTCAGGGGATATTTCTCCACTGCACAGTTAACTCACATTCTCGCTCAAAATAAATCAGTGGCTCTTGCCATACACAGAAGAGAAACTCCAGACAGGCCAGAGTGTGCTTCTAGTCCAGACCAGATTACGTGGTTGGCTGTAGAGTGCAGAACCTGGGACTGGACCTTACCTGTTTTACCCTGTGACTGCAGAAAGAAAAATGAAATAAAAATAATTTAAATTCTGGTGATTCTTCAAAGCACCTCCTGTAGCTCCTCTGTGGCAGCCAAATGGCTGCAAAATAATCATACAGCCTCTGAGCACCAGAGAAGACTAGCTCTGTGGCCAGACACACACAGATTAGCACAGCACCATCAAGGTGTCACAGAAATACAGGCAGATCTCTGCTTGAGACGGGGCCAGGTTAACTGTGCAGTAAAATCAAAGCTTGGTGAGGGAACTGATTCTTGTGTTACATCTCTGACAGTTTTGCTAAAGATGCCTCACTGTGTTAAGCGTTTTTGAAATAAGGAAAAGTCACCTGGTCTCTGCATGGCAAGGATGTTCAAAAGAGTCCCCTCTTCATGTCTGTGTCCTTTGAGGAGGTTCAGTGAATGAAAGGTAAAGAGAAGACTCAACATTCTTGGCACTGTAAATTAAGTGGATAAGTATATCTTTGTTGTAATGGAGGAAAACATACATAAAACCCTCTCAAGAGAGACATACAGAGGAGCATGACCAAAGCATCTTTCCCTTTACAAAAATCAAAGGCTTTCTTTGTTTGATATAATAAGCCACAAATATTTCAGTTCCTGCCTATCCCCACCCCATTCCTCCCTCTCCCCCTGCCCTTTCTCACTTCAGGTCGCTTGGAATGACACCAGCACTACTTACAAAACCAGCAGAAAGTCAATTACTCACATATATTATTTCAGGGCTAATTTTTAACCTCTTCCAGCTGCACAGTCAGCTGGCTCGGTAAGACCTGTTCCTCCAGGCAGTTATCAAGTGACAGCTTTCCATTCTTGTCATGCATGATTTGGAGGATCCTGCACCAAGAAGAGTCTCACAGAGCTGCACAATATGCTCACCTCCCCATCCTGAGGCTACACTAGGAACAAAGAAAGAGGCCAGAGGACTGCAGAAGCCACATGTGCCCGGAGAGCTGCAGGGATGGATGTCAGAGGGAAGGTGAGATGAGTGCAACACGTGCATCTGAGAACAGTGGCCTTAATTTGGTGTCACTGTGAGTCTTAGAGGTCTACAGGAAAGGTGCCAATGTCACAGTGCTTATTCACCATGACCAAAGGCACTGTCAACAGGTTCTTGGAGAGCAGAGCACTGGCCAGTCTAAGTCCACGAGCTCTCCGGGGCCCACAGACCCCAGACTTGGAGAAGCAGACACCAGCACACACTACACTTGCTCCTTGCTGTCAGAGAGGATCTGCAAAGCAGAACCAAACCCTGGTGGGACACTTACTTCAGTTGTTGCTCGGTTCATGCAAGGACCCACAGCCTTGCACTAGCATCACTTGCCACCCAAGGCATGCGGACAAGTGTCATGTGGGGCCCCACAGTTTGGGGTGAACCCAAACAGAACAGATCCTGCTCCTCTCTCAGTGCCCAGCCATATGTTCTAGCTGATCCAGCCTGCTAGTCCTGCAAGCTCAGAAAAATGTGAAATAAAATAAAATTCATAAAGAGGGATGAGCAGATATTTTCTAGCGTAACAATTTAACCCACTCATTCAAAGCATTCAAGGAGCACCATTTGAGGAGCTGTTGTAAACGGTGGGAGAAGGTGACAAAGACCAGGATTAGGGGGAGAAAAAGGATTTTCTGTCTGGTGATGGGCAGCTGCTAAAATGCCTTGCACTATGACAAGAGCCACACACCACTAGGCTGTGTTGAGGGAACAGCCACTTGAAATTGCAGGTATCTGAGCAAGACAGGCAGTGCCTGCCCTCTCCCTGGCTCCCTCCTTCAGCCTTCCCTGCAGTGGTACCCTGTGTCCTCACAGCCACAGGGCTGCACCAGGACTAATGCTGGCACGGGGGAGAACAGATTAACACCGGATCCAAGTGTCTGTGTGCCATATGGCTGTGACAGGAGTCTAACAGCAACAAGGAAAAAAGATTTATATCTTGCTGAGAAACATTTTATAAAGTGTGTGAAGGTTGTCAAGCCTCTTTCTGGAACGACATCCTGTGTACTTTTCAATTGAAAGGAAATTTTCTCCTTTTCAGTTGAAGAAGAGGTATTACCAGAGATATGACCAGCTCTGAGAAGCACCCCTAACTGAGGAAAGCCCCAGGTGTAAGTATTTTTCCCATAGGTGTAGTTTAGAACAGAATAGGATTAGAAAAGCATAAGGGAAAAAATATTCAAAACAACCAGTTTGGTAATGCCTGTGCAGGCAGTGAAGCCTCAGCCTCCAGTCCTGCTTCCAGTGGCCAAGCTCATGCATGAGAGTAACCTTTCCAGCTAGATAAGTCTGGAAGGGCAGATTTTAACAATTAACCTTCCTAAACTACAGTCCCAGCACTGCTAGAGCAAACTGCATGAGAAGTCAAGAGCAAAATTCAGTAGAGTGGATGAAACTGAAGTGGCAATGGAACCATGCTCAAACATAAAAGCAACCATATGTTCTTAAAAATAATTATTCTGATCTCAGCTGTCCTCAATACCACTAGTAAGGAAGCTGGTTATGTTATTATATGTGTCTTTTATGAGAAAAGAAATACAACTACTACTGAAAATACCTACTTCTGCAACAAAGCAATAGAGGTTTCTCCATTCTTCTCCACATTCCTGAGCCCTGTGGGATTAGCCCACCTTTAGGGCAGTCGGCATAAGATGCCCTGCAAGAACAAACACCGTTATTTCTAGTTGTCAGCTTTGAGGCAAGTGCAGTCCATGGCCAGCTCAGCCTGTTTCGGGCCCATCTACCCCAGACACCACAAACCAGGTGTTAGAACCCACTTCTGCTTCCATCACACTCCTTGTTAAGATATCACCATCTCTCCTAATAGCAGGGAAAGGGGACTGGCCAAAAACAGGATGAAAGATGTTTCTGCCTTACCAATACTACAGACTGAAAGTGCCAGAGAAGAGGAAGGTGATATTTTCACAGCAGAGAGAAGGACGTCAATAATATAGAAAAATGCACCCTGCAGCTCTTGTGGTACCAGTGCTATAACATGCATTTCTGGGCCAGCTAATAATAGCAGAATATTGATAAACAGAGGGCTTGGACTAGGCTGGACAGTGAGTGGGGAATGTGATGACGACAAAGGAAAATGATGTGGGAGGAAGCAGGAATTGATTAATATGAGAAAATTAGGAACACACAGTTGACGCCACTATCAGCTGTCCACTTGCAGGTGAAGGACGTAAGTGGGCAGACCAGCCAAGGGGACAGCCTGGCTGCAGGAGATCTCGGGAGTTCACCACCACAGAGGTCAAATGTCAGGTATGGGACCATGGTCTGAAGGGAGGAAATGGCTTTTGTTTCTATAGGGCTCAGTTTAACCCAAAGCAGCTTGAAACAGCACAGCCCCACACATCCATCAGTCCACTGCTGGACTACAGTGCAGACCAACCGGGTGCTCTGCAGTCCAGTCCCCAAGGAGGAGAGGGAAAACAGCGTTCTCACTGCTGTGTACTCCCAACCCTGCATGATGCCCAGGGCCAGGCTTTTACACAAGTGCTGATTTAAGAGGATTCTCCACCTTTTGCAGAATCTGGGCCCTCAGAGGTTCCCCAGGGTGAGGCCACGGCAAAAAGAAGAGATAAAATCCAGCGATGGGGAATCTCGCCCCCAACCAGGAGAAGTGCCACCGTCTCTCTGCGTGCCTGTTAAGTGCTCTTCCTGGGAAGTAAATTGCTAGTAAATAAATCAACACATATGTCAAGGCTTGACTTGTTTTCTCCAATCTTTTCAAGCACTTGGTAGCTATGAAGAGGGATGGCCTGATCTAGTTTTTGTAAGGAATTAGTGAAATTTTGTAGTTCTTGTTTACGTGTCAGGCTCTGAGGAGCCAGTGCTGAGCCCAGACTGTGCACAGCCATCAGTGGGCCTCAAGCAGGTTGTGACTTAACCACTGGAGGGGAGAGAGAGTCGGAAAAAAATCCCTTGTGGATTCCCGAAACGGCCATTGGCTGATCTGATCCTGAGGTGACTAATAACGATTTGGACTTATTTGACTCTCTGTGGCTTTACTGGAAAGTTAACTCCCCCGCTGCCAGCATAAAGAGGCTCCTTCCCCTTGCTGGGTTCCAGGGAAATACAGAAGCAGCTCAAACAAAATAACAATTTACTTCAATGCTGTAAATGTCACAGCAAGAGTCATGGGAGGGAGAAGTAGGGAATTTAATTTGATCTGTGTTTAAGTGTCCTAACTAGATTATGTTCAGATCAGGCAGCTCAAACGGGCCCCACAATACATAGGGCCAAGACCAGAGAACAAAAACACAGTGAAGTGGAGAAATTTAAGTCATTCTCTGTCAAAGCACGGTGCAAGTTGGGCCTTAGTGCACCTTGCTCTTGTTCAGCTTTGCTAATTATCCTTCCTGGGTCAGTCAGTTGTTTGCTCGGCTTTAAAATATTATTTCCCTGGTCTCTGGTCGAAACTTATTGCACTTGTCTCCAGGCTTCACGGAAGGCATTATCAGCCTTTGAAACCTCCTGCATTCCTCCTTCATACTCCTGTTCCTGCACCACATCATCTTCCGCCAGCCCAGAGGCATCAATTAGAGGATAATCCCAGGGCACTCACACAGTGCCATCAAGAAGCTGCCATGTCACCTCCTCACACCACTTCCTCGGCACTCATTCCTGTGATGCCCATCTTGCTAGAAGGGAAGAGCAGGAAAACAATTGTGACCTGTGCTTCTCCAGGACCTGCTGCAACTATTTGCAGCAGCTCTGTCTGTCAAATCAGTAAAAGGAACTGGCAGAAAGGAGCCTGTTATTCCAGTTGTGCCAGCCACCTGATGACAGGAACAATCGATCCCAAATGCAAATACAAATGTTACAAAATAAGCAAGTTGTCCTTAAAAGAAGTTTGCAGCCAGAAAATTGCATTTTTTTCCTTTCACAGTGACAAGTTTGAAAACGGAAATAAATTTGTCAGCTGAATCATCCGAAGGTGCTTAGTCTGCAGATTTCTCAAAACAATACTGGGATATTTTTAAAAGTTGGAGAAGAGGAATATAACCAAACTGTCCCCTTCCACCCCTTTTCTAAGCATCCTTACTTGCATTATCAGCAGAGGTATGGAAAACACAACAGAGGAATTCAGTAAGCTCAGAAATGTTACACCTTTACTATCAAGTTCTTAATTTTCCAACATGAATCTTTTCAAGTGGGATAAAGAAAAAATTCTTATTTTTTCTCCTTAAGAAACAAATAAACAAAGAAGTCATCCACAAAGCATAACATGACAAGTCATCCAAATCATGGTTTCAAAGTGAGAATTTCATGTAAACCTGATGTCTAGTTTTGTGATATTGCTCCTGAGAAAAGCTCTAAGCCACAAACAACTCAATCATAACACTTTCAGTTCTGAAGTTCTCAGGATTCATACCATTTTGGGACATCTGCATTTTCCCCCTCCCTCATTTCCACTTTACTACAGCAAATATTTCAGAGAAGTGTTTAAATGCAAGTAAAAATCTGCTTTCAGAGGTGCCTGTAGTTTTCAAGTTCACAGTAATGAGTAGGGAGAGGAGAAGGATCTATCTTGATTTTTTTGTAGCTTTGTCCTGAATCACAGAGAGCAGATGGGTAATTTCAAGCAGAATGATTTTTATGTCTGATTGAGAAACACACAGAACGAATGAGAGCAAAAGCCAAGTCTCCTGCATAGCAAGTCCCTCCTATGGCAGTCCTCAAAATGGACCACGAAAAGCATCCCTGCCCTTGCAGACCCCTCACAGATGTGAGACTTCAGAGCACTGCAATGACACTTCATAGCTATATGCACAAAATTTATAAACCTGTCCTTTCCTTCATGGACAATCAAGGAGGGATGAACAGTGAAAGGCAAATCTCTTTTTTACTCT
This sequence comes from Cnemophilus loriae, assembly GCA_013397755.1. Lineage (NCBI taxonomy): Eukaryota > Metazoa > Chordata > Aves > Passeriformes > Corvidae > Cnemophilus > Cnemophilus loriae. Next base: position 1,800,456 of record VZTF01003410.1, on the reverse strand, counting down.
ATTAATATAAATGTGGCCAATTCTTTTTTCTTGTGCAGAGACTCTGTGTTCCTGTACTCAGTGTGCAAATAAGACAGTGCAATGTTATTCTGGCTTGCTCTTTACCTCTTTCCAAGTGGCTATAATAGAGAATAAACATTTCTATGAGTACATCTTCCTCTACTCTTCAGTACTTCCTTCAATCCCTTTGCCATGACTTACTTACACAATTATTTCTACACTTATACAATCCTGATGCTAACTGACTCACCTGTACCAATTAAACCATTGTAAAGAGATTATCTCCGTTTAATCCTTGTTGTCCTCCAGATACAAATTAGAGCAGCATTTGAAATGCACACAAGCCAACTCAACCTTTGTGTTTAACTTACAGTTTTCTTGCATGTTGTTCTGTGGCCTCTCTTGTCTCAATGAATATATTCCTACTGTTTCCAATTCCAAAACTCAAACACCACATCTGCACTAATAGAATTCATCTGTTCTTACCCTGTGCCTCTCCATATTCCCTTTTCCATCTATGTCTGCTTTTTTACCAGCTACCCAGACTGCACCACCCTTTTACTGTGCAAATACCTCTGAGCAGCTCACACACAGAACCACAGGTGGGTTTGTACATATCCACTCAGAATAATCAGAGGCTCCATGAGCTGCTGCTCTGCTGGACACCCATTCCAAGCAGGGCATGGAGAGGAAATAATTAGTCCACAATGGCAAAGCCTCTTTTGACTATTACTATTTCTTTTAAATTTGCATATTTAGGAAATAAAGACAATGACCACAGCCTCTCTTCTGTAGCTCTTCCTCTTCCACGTGTTACGTGTCATACATTAGATTGCAAACTCTTTGCTCTGTGCAGTATCTCTGTTCCCAGTCTGACATGGTGAACTTCCAATCTTGATTTCAGCCTTAGTGACATGATAGTAAATAATCAGTAACAAATAAACCATAATAAATTTCCCTCATTTACTGAACATATCTGAAACAAACAGGCTGCACAACAACCACCCCTCATGATTACATGAAACTGGTGGATCTAATACTCCAAGATTTCTCTAAACCTGGAAGTAAACAACCTCTCCAAGGCACCACCTGTGCTCCACCCACCAACTCTACTTTCAGAAAATAATGGGCAGTGAGTGGAAAATGAAAGGGTTAATTTCTCTCTGTCTCTGGCTAACCTTTCCAGGCTATTCAGTTTCCTCTCAGACTCCAGCCCATCGGAGGCATGTGAGGTGAAGGATAGAATTACACACTGGGCATGTTTCCTGTACTTAGTGGGTGGATAGAGCACAACTTCCGCACTAATAATGTCAAGGTAATTAGGACATCCTGCAAAACCTGTAACAGGGAAGAAATAACCATTGTTTATTGTCATTTCTATTGCTGAGGTGGTGGGCTCCCCTCACAACTCTTCTTGCCTTTTGTTTTGAGCCTATCTCTATTTCAGCAGATACACAACTGGGCCAAATACAAGAACCCCAGCATTCATCATATGGACTTGGGCTAAAATCCGATTTCTTTTTCCAGCATCATCATTTCTCCCAGGCCTGTCTAAGGGCCTGGAGCAATCACTGAAACTGGCACCTCTGTCCCTCATAGAGTCTCTGGGCCACTGGGCTGCAGAAACACAACTCTGGCTCAGTGGTGAATTAATTTATGCAGTGTGGCTAACTCCAGCAAGATGGATCAAGAACACATCTTGCACACCCCCTTCTTCCACAAAGCAGACTCTAGTCTGATGGTCAAGACAGCTTTTGGGCAGATGAGTCAGGGTTCTAGAAAGGCATGTCTCCTCTTGAGAAGAGGCCAGTGCGCAACAGCTTGTTACTGGGGTTCTGTCTCCTGGATTCTGCTGGAAAGAAATGTTTTTTGCTTGACTCTTGAAAGAAATGGCATCAGCATTGACCTTCAAGTGTTGCAAAGCCCAGCAGCCCTCACATGGGCCATAGGATGGGGTAAAATTTAAATTATTCTTCTCAGTTTTCTACTGACTCCCTTAAAAAGGTCTTTTATTCATTGTGGGCTTTTGGTAGATGCTCTTTAGAGGAGTGGAGATCTTCCTTTGCCCTTTGGGAAGGCAGATTTTGGAGAGAAGTAACAAACTTTCCTTGAGGCCATTGAATACAGCTGGGCAAAAAAAGCAGGGAATTTTGGGTAACTGAAACTTTTTTTAGATCTCCGTTTCACAAGAATTTTAGCGTCAGACTACTGACCCTGTGGCTTTGCTATGAACTGCCTTCTCCTCTCACTAAAAATATGCCAAGGATGATGTGGCTGCATACTGGGAACCAGTTGGTTGTGCAGCCCAGGCTCCCGCTTAGGGCTCCACAGTGAGCAACGGGAACGGATGGGAAATGAGACAACAGTGAGACAATGCACAAGCCTTTGCCTCTAAAAAAGAAGGATCCTTTCCTTGACTTTTCTGGCTGCATTCATCACAGGCTGTGCTGCACACAGATGCCAGCACAGCCCGTCCTATACCACAGGAAGCATCTACGTGGTCAGATGCAGACAGTCATATGCTACCTCTGCCTTGCCAGAGGGCTGGGGGCTGCTGGGCTCCTGAAGCCATTTAGATGCATTAGCAGGGACCATCTCAGGATCACTTTAGCCTGGGCAGGGGAACATGACTGTGCAGACGTACCCTGGCCCGGTGCTGCTGGGCACTAATTCGTGCGTACATAGCCCAGCTAAACTGACCTTCTGTCCATACTGGAATACAGATAATGATCTGTTAAATTATTGCTCTTTCCTTTCATAAGGTTTCCTGGCTGCTGGGTGCTGATGTTTGTAAGCACTTTAGGGAAAGCAACATTGATTTTTCCTCAGGTGGAGAATTTCAGGATGCCGCGTGTCTCTTGTTTGCTTCACCAAACCTATTTTCAAGAGTCGTGGTTTTGCACACATTGCAAGCACAGTCTGCATCAATATCCTGGGGGGAATTGTGATTCTAATTAATGACAGAGTCCTTCTAAAGGTGTCTCTATTAAGCTTGTACATAAGGGCACTCTGCTAGGAAATGTCCCTTCCCTCTCACATGGCATAAGCTGTTGCCATCTGTGAAATATACCGACAATAATGCTGAGCCTAAATTATTAAGTGCAGTGCTGCTGGGCTTGTGGGGACAGCTACATGTTGTATATCCTATTTGAAGGGCCTTGCGTGTCATGAAATTCTGCTCCTGCTTTTCAGAACTGCCACGTTTTCAGATCGCATTTGTGATTGTCAAAAAATTCAGCCTGTAAAAGAAAGCTGTGTATTTCAGATGTGAGGGAGAGGAAAGGAAAAAGGTTCTCGGGTCCTCAAATAATTAAAGATAACTCTGGAAGAGTCTGAAAAAGTGATGCTGTGAAAACAAGTAATAGAATAAGTCTACACAAGATTGCCAGCAATCAGAAGATAATGGTTGTCTGTAATAATGCTTTTCACCCTGCAAAATAATGCTAGTGTCTAAAAGCTGGTCTTCACTCAGAACTTACTAACATAATTATACTGTGAAAAATACCAGTATAGCTCTGTTTGGACACGCTTCTTTCAAAATAAGAAAATTAATATAGGGTGGAAATACATGTGTAACATGAAGTATAATTATTCTGGTAAAATTCCCTTCCCTCATTAATAAAAACCCCACAACTTGTCTGTTTCATTATATGTATTGATTTTAGAAGCAATCTCCGACCTGCAGATAAAAGAAAGAGCACATCCACCCAAAAGGCAGGTCCCACATCCAGTGAGCTTCCCTCAGATGAACCACCAAAAAGCTGAGACTTACAGAAAAACCCACCTTTCCACAAAAGTCTGGAAAGAGGAGTTTGGTGGCCAAAGTGACTAAGTAGCAGCAATGCCTTTGGTCTAGCTCACTGTTTCCTCTTCGCTGCTACAACGTGGGAACAAAGCTGTGGGATAACTGGGGGTGGGAGAGCTGCAATGGCTGGTCTGGGCAGTGCCTTTTCCTCAGAGACTGAGAATTTCATATACACAGCAGCCTGTGCCTCTCAGTCTTGTGGAGGAGTGTAGGCCAGCAGAGGTTAACAACTGACCCTAACCCTACTGCCTGGGAGTGAGCTGAACTGAAGCACAGGCAGCAGAAATCCCTGCTGACAACTCCAGAAGGATCACCTAGTGATAGACTTTAGCTGTACCCAAATTCTGAAGAATGTCCCACCCGCTTGCCAGTCTTGCCAGGCCACTGAAAAGTGAGGGTTTCATGGGGCTCCAGGATTCTCCATCCAGCCACTGGACCTGGGGGTCATCTGTGAGCAGTCTGTGACCATTCCCTGCCTCAGCGCTTTGCTCAACTCAGCCTGCCATGACACAACTTTCATGGCTTTCAACCACTTCCTTTCACAACGCTGCCTCACGGATATCCCCATGAGGAATGCCATCTCCTTTACTAAGCTTTTCATGCTATTTCTAGTCATGTCCAATTAACTATTCTCTTGTCTGACTTACTCAGCCTTTGAAGACACACAGCTCCTAAGAGAGGCAGGTGCCAGAAAGCACTCTTTTGAGTCCAGCATTAAGGCATTTAATTGCTGCAGGACTTCAAATCCCAAGAAACTATTAATAGCCATGAAGGAAATGCTATCTTTTGCCCTAGAGACTCTCCACTACTTGTTTGTAGGAGAGGGCTTTTGAAAAAAGGCAGAGCTATCGTGTCCTGGATACAGACCAGGGTCAGTTCTGCTCATTGACTGCCTTTAGTTCGTCCCCCAGCCAAGTTTCTAACAGAGAGAAGCAGCTGCCCAAGACTCAGAGTTCTTCAGATGTTGATTTAATCTGTGCTTAGAGGTGTGTCTTCCCACAGGAACTTGGAAATGTTGGATAGATATAAAGAAGAGCTTCTGGTGGAAGGAGTTTGAAGCAACCCTGCTATCTGCTCACAGCTGCTGGAAGAGAGCAGGACAGGATGCAGCGAGTGAAAGAAACCTACAAAATAATGCTGGTCATAGGTCCTTTGAACAAAATGTTGTGAATTACCAGTGGAAACCCTTCAGGAGAGAAATAAGTCACAGAGGGAGAGCCTCAAAGCAGGCTACAGACATCCCCCAACTGTCAGGCAGGAAACAATTGCCCTTCATTGTGCAGTACCATGCAACCAACACATCTCCATCTGGGGACAAGCATCATGTCAGGAAAGGATATCCAGAAGGGATGACTGGTGATAAGCAAAAAGACTGAGACACCTTGTAAGAACCTTCTTTAGCGGTCCTCTCCCATTTTGCATGGTTTTATAGGGCCATGAATGGATCATGTTGCTTTACATGATGCTGTCTGACGAATGAGACCAGCTCGAGCACTCAGAAACTGCACAGGGCCTCTCTGAGTGGCTGAAACCAGCGTAGATAACCTGTGCTGGACTTCAACCCAGATGCATTGGGACTTTCATCAGACAGTGAAAGGTCACACAAAACTCATACAATCTTCTAACACCCTCAGAACAGAGGTGAAGTGTTTTCTCTTCACAGTTAGTGCAGCTTTGTACTGCTTCAGTTGACGAGAAAACCTTAAAAGTGCTCTTCTCATAAAAGCAACCACAGAAGAGATATTTCCCATTTCAGTTCTCAGTCTGCAAATAACACAGAGCTCAGACTTTGCTTATGAGACATCCTGGATATCAGGAATGAGGTAAGTCTACTAATTCCTCTAAATCACGCCTCCCAGCTCTTCAAAGAAAACAGCAGTCTCACTAAAGACATATTGCTCACACTATCTTTCTCATGCAGAAGAGAAGCAGAGCCATTCCCCACCAGGTGACCCTCTAAGTGACATCCTGTGCAGACTTGCCGACAGACCCCCACCCTACCTCCACAGACTCCTTGAATGATCCTGCACTTCACAAGCTCCTTGTCCCAAATCTAAGGGCTTGGAGGATACAACAAATCGCAGAGATTGCCTTTCAGCCCTGCACGGGATACTCATGAAGTCATGTCTGCACTGAGAAACAGTGTTGAATGTGTTTTTTTCACCCTCAAACAATCCTTTGACTTGATCCTAAGCCAGCCCCATTCCTGCCAGGACACGTGTGTGTCCCAGCGCCATCTAGCCAATGTGCCTTAGAAACACACAGCAGCACCTGGAGAGCAAATCCCAGTGCAGAAGTTATCCCTAAAAACACAAATCCCTCACCACTGAACCTAACACCCACAGCTGCATTGCCAGCTCTGGGCCCAACCTACACCTTGGCTTGCTAAGTTTGCTAAAGGCCTCTTGCATTAAGTTGATCGTGATGTTCAGCACCACTCAGAGACTGAGTTTCCACGCCTTCGCTACCAAAAGCAAAAAAATAGCAAGGGAACTATTGTGGCTTCAACTAATTTTTGTTTTAGATTTTGTACTTCCTTTGAATGAAAAGCAAGAAGTGAAACCTCAGGATGAGGGTGCAGTGTAAATCCCCAGACAGATCTAACCAGATGAAAACTGGAGTCCCCGTTTGGCTCCATAATGTGGCCTGACCTGCATCAAAGATGGGACCTTACTGAGAGGGAAGAATTTGCAATCAACTCTAAGCAGGAAATCCAGCAAGAACTCGAAGGTAGGATGGCTGCAACATAGGTGGAAAGAGAATCAGCGCTAACACAGACTAGCAACTTTCATTATGGATTTGTTTCCATCTTCAGTTTAAACCACTCAGAGTCTGCTTCCTCCCTGCTGTACACTGCCATCAGCTCTCGTGTGGGTACTGATCATAACACGGTTAGATGCAGTGCCACACAGGCCTGCTGAGACAGTTGAAAACCAAAATCCTGAAATAGAAAAGTCTTGGGACAGGCAGAAACTAATCTTTCTCCCCATCCCAAGTGCCAGCACCAAGAATGGAGGTGGCAGGAAGATGTAGCCAGATGTTCAGGGGAAGACAGGACTGCTGCTTTCGGCTACAGTGCAAACCTAAAGCGTAAGTCCACACTCCAAGCACTCCAGAGAACCCATTTTAATTTGGAACAGCTTGCTAGAGTACATGCTCAGCATCCTCACTGAGCATGCTCACCTCTGTGCTGAACTTTCATGTGAAACTGAAGATGACATAGAGGAAACCAGAAACTGAACTGCAGTAGCAACATAATAGCACCACCTGTAAGGTGACATGTCTGAATGCTGACCTTTTTTACTGAAGTTCATTCTGCATCTGTCAGACATGATATTAAAAAATAGATATTTGCTTCATCAGTTCCAAACCAACCTGCTTTGCATGTACTGAGGGTCCTTAGCATTGATACGATACAAATAAAAATAAATTCCAACGCAGACTGGTTTACTTATATTAACTGAGACAGTAATATTTCAGGATTAATTATATATGTAATTATACATTAAAATATGAGAATCAGTACACCGAATGATTCCTTCTGGCCTCATGTGGGTACACGCCATTAAATCTTAGAAACTCTGTGACCGCAGATTTTTCCTTTTTAGCAAACACTATGCTGGATATCACTGCATGCAGTTCTGTAAAGCTGGGTTGATGTGAAGCATTGAACATCCCAGTAATGAGTTTCTGAGATTATGGTTTGTGAACATTTAATTTTAGAGGATGTGGGAGTGGCAGCCCTATTCCACTCACCTGAGCAACATCAAATAATCTCATGAGTGTTCTGCACTTCTGAAAAGAATATCAGCCTCAAGTCGGTCCACCTTGGTTCACTGGCCATGGAAGACCATAACCTAAGTCAGCACATTGAAACGAGACATCCTTACCAAACAAACACTTCCCTTCTTTAGCAGGGAAAGCTGCAAGAGAAACACAACATAAACCAGAAAGAAATACAGTAAACATCAATTTAGAGACTTGAGCCTGATGCCCTCTACCTGTGGGGTTCCTTGCGCAGCAGCATAAGCACCATTTGCATGTGGGGTGTTCTTTTAGCAAATATCTCAACCCTGAGAGGATGGTCTCTCCCAGCAGAGACTTTAGGAGCCATTCAGACACTTCCCCCCAGTCCCCTAACACAGATGCCAGGCAGTGCAAAGGGCACAGGCAGTTCCTGGCAGTGTGGAAACACAGCTCTCCACTGCCAAGTCATGGGAGAGTGACTTGAAATGTCCAGATTTGCTTGTCCCTGGGGCCACAATTTCCTCACTGCAGCATGTGGACAAGACTGCTTTTTCCAAACCTCTCTCCAGAGAGACAAGGTAACAGTTCAACTTTCACTCGTTGTCTGACTCACCCCGTCCAGAAGATTCACTAGACTGGCAAAAAGCAAAGGCATGAAATTACTTATGTGGGTTATAACCCATTACACATTTAAGAATTTGGCCTTTTGATTTGTAAATGTACTTTATTTTAATTTGTATGGATTTTACTCCAAACTGGAATCTGTGCTTTCACAAACACTGGAAAAGCAAAAGGCTAAAATCTTCAGTCCAGGCCCATCTCCCGATCAGAACTTGGTGAAGAAACCACTGACAGGACCCAGTATTTCCACCTTTTTGAGATCTAAATGCTGATAACAACCTTCCGCAATGTTACATGAACTTTGATTGAACTGCTGCAGTGGGCACAAAGAAGGTGACAGCTAATTTGCGGATCTTTGTTTCACTCTTGCATCACCTGTGCCTGCATTAACCATGGCAGAGTTGCACTCTTCTGTGGATTTTCAAACAGAAAACAAGCATGTATAGCTGAGGAATGTGCTTTAAAAACAAACCAAATAAACCCGCAAAAATAAACAAACCCAGAAGTTACTGAGCTCAGCACCAGGATAAACAAGATGAACTTCTCTATAAAAACATGTTTCAAGTCTGAACAGCAGCAGTCAATTTCTGTGTTGTAAACCAGGGGAATAGGAACACAAATGGGGTTGATTCTGAGAGTGATCCAAGTTCATGCCATTGGAGGAGAAGGAGATGTGCTGCATCCCTGATTTTGCCATGAATATTGAGTTAATCTGGTCTGCAACACCACGAGAGCCTGGAAATCTATCCTGGTCACCCAATTAGTTATCAGGCTGCCCAAATCACCACTTCAGGTAGCAAAACAGCAAATGAACGAGTGATTTGGTGTCACACCATGAACCAGGTAGAAATTCCTATAGGAAGCACTTATTTACATGTTGGGTACATCAGAGCAAGTCTGTTAGGGCCAGTCATTCACAAGTTACTAAGAAGATCACTGAGCTGATGCTGAGAATATTTGGGTAGATTTGGCTGATATTTCGGTAGATTCTCTTTATCTGCATCAAAGAGATGCACTGAAGAGCTGGCCTGGCAGCAGCCTTTTCTATATAATAACATCACAGTGACAGGAAATGCATGCTGCTTTCCGGCATTGAATTTCTAATTCTGGCATCTTGCTTCCCTCAAACATTTTTTGTCCTGTATGTAGCTGCACTAAAGCATTATTATCTTTTGAAAGCCTGGGTTGCAGCTTTTTGTGCTATAGTCAAGAAGGTTTTTTGGCTTTGTAAAGAGTAGCACATTATTGCTTCATCAATGGGAAATATCAAGAAACTTCTTTTGAGGCAGAGAGGAGTTGCGGAGGGAGAGAGGGAAGAAATATGTCTGTAGCTTGTTATAGGCTTGACGGACATACTCTGCTGTTTCCGTCAGTAGCTGTACAGCCCTTATATAATATTTTTGGGCAATGGCCAGCTCAGCCCCACAGAACTGTTTTGATCAATGTTTTTGGAAAGCAGGAAATGAATTGAATATATCTGATATCTGTGGGTAATGAAACAAAACCCAAAGATTATGCAGTCAAAGCTGCAGGCCACATACATGGCTTCTAAACACAATCCTTGATAAAGGGATTTTATCAGCAACTCTTCCCTGGTTATGTGTGGCAAAAGTACAACTGCGTGCTGTGAAGATTAAGAATCCCAAAAGTACCCAGGGCACTCCTATACAGGGAGATTATATTATGCATTGTCCAGTCCCCCAGCGCTGCTGGTGGAGTCCCATCTGTACCTAGCAGAGAGCTGCAGTTTGCAGAGCAGGAAGGGAGTAAGTTGTGTTGTATAAAGAAATTCCTCTTAGAACAGCAGCACAGTCACAAGCAGCTTTGTAACTCTCCTGTGAAAAACAAAACAGAAGCAACCACACACCTGATCAGCACAGTTACATCAGTACCACATCCCACTGACACCTACAGCAGGACATCAGGCTGGGTCAGATGAGCACCTGTAATTTGGCAAGCCAAATAAAGCATCTGAAAATTACTGGACAGCAGGAACCCTGAGCCAGGGACAAAAGAATCCCTGCATAAAAGAATACCTATAACATTATTATGGTGTACATATTTACCTGAGGGTAAAAGCTAATTAATTCTATCGTGAAATATTTTTCCTGCTTCAAAATTACCCTTGTTCCAGTAAATGCAGAAAAGCCACTGGAGATGTCCCTGTTGATGACCTACTCTATTAAACCTGCTCTGGTGCAGTAATTGACTGTCACTGTGATTAGTCCCTTTGCTTGTCCATTCAGGCAAACTAAGCACACGGCACTGTAATTCTGGGCTTGCTGAGCAGATGACTGGTTTGAATAGCCTGAAGTCAGTCTCAGAACTACAGCATCAATATCAAATTATATTATTCCAACGATTCCAGGATACACCTAAAGCAACAAGCTGCTTTCTTGGATAGTCCCCTTCAACTGCACCTTCAACTCACTCCAGTGCACTTGCCATTGTTCAAGCTCCCTCTCTGAAGCTGCTGTGGGACACGTGTCCAGGGTGCAGCGTCATCAGAGACTCCCGAGTCCCCAAAAGTACCAGCTGACATCAGGAAGGTGAAAGGAAGTGGTGAAGTCATTACTCCTGGTGGCATTAAACCGTGACATTGCATCATGTGAACAAGAACAGCCTCATAAACCCCTCTGTGGCTGCCTGGGAATTTTTGATTTCAATTTTTAATTATGAGCTGTGGCCAGATTTAGTTTCAACCTATGACATTCCTTTGTCATATTTGTTCCCATCTATATTCTTGGTTCATCCTAAATTAGCCCGTGGCCCAATGTAGACTGTAACAGTCAAGGACTCAATTACAGCTTGTGTTGCAATCAGGTCTGGGAACAAATTATTTCCGTTTTGTGGTGTTGATGGGAACTGTGCCCATGAAAACTTGAACCCAGAGAAAGCCAGATGGTCACATCAACTCCCTTAATGGGGGAGAGGAGCAGTGCTGGCAGTGCTGGCAGAGCTGCTTTTGCACTGCTGTGGTGGACTATTATGAGAGCAAATTTCTTTCTCTGTCCTTTAACCCAATCTCACATACCCTTTTTTGGTGGGCGGCACATCTGGCTCTCAAACTTATTGTTTCTCTGAGTGACAGTTGGCAGAGGTTGGTGGGTGATTTTCATGACAAAAGGGCTTTTGTTTGCCACTCCTTTCCAGCGAGTAGATGAGAAGCAAAGACACACAGCAATATTCAATGAACACAGCACAGCTTTCCAGGGATATTTTATTTTTGAGCCTTTCCTGTAACAAAAATAGTTCCTCCACTGAAGTCTACACATTTCTGGAGAATTTTTATGTCTATCTATATATATAGATACATATACACTATTGGTGTTACTCCTCCAGAATAAACATAGATATTTTAGCCTATGTGCTGGGAAGATTTTTCAGTTTGAGCAGCCTCCCCAAGAGAATCTCAAAAATGAACTGAACAGATTGAACTCAAGCCTCAACCTCAGATTCCCCTAACCAGTCTAAGCAAATTCAGCTCAGGTCTGAATCCTATAAATGTGAACCAACTTCCTCATACTGCTCGGAACTAGGGAATGACTGCCTTCATTACATAAAAGATTATTTCAGTCTTGCACAGAAATCTGCTTGCCCAAGGTCACAAGAATATTTTGGCAGAGGCAAGAATAAAAATCTTGATTTCTTGTCTCCCAATCTGCCCCTTAGGCAATTAAAACCAAACAAGTATCCTTGGGAAGGAGATATGCAAGCACCATGCCAAATTGGGAAGAGGAGGGGAAAAGAATTTGACATTGTGACAGGACAAATATTCTCTGCCTCATGGGAACATGCATCTCTAAGGCCCCTTCCAGCGGATGCTGGAGCTCAAAGAAAAGGCTGATCTTTGTTCTTGTACTTCAGAAGCACTGGGAGCCCATAGACAAGCAGTAAAACCAGAGGACCAACTTTTCCCATCCCTTTCCTGACATCCCAGCAGAGTTCACATCCAACACCAATTACACCACTCACTCCAGATGGTTTTTAAATATGCATCAGTAAATATTTAAGGTGTATTTTTCCTTTTTAGCAAATGCTTTTCTGTATGGCTTAAAGAAACGCCCATGAATGAAAGGATAAGGGAGGAAATGAAGAGTCAGAAAAGTGTGTGATCTTTCTCCTGCACCTCACTTCCCAAATCACTTAAAGACTTTAACTGTGAAACCATTCTTCAGCACATTAAAACACATTAAATCAAAGCTCAGTTCCATACTTTAGATGCCCAGTGGTGCCCCTTTGGATGTCTCAGCCCACCGACCCCAGCAGCTGACACCCATTGCCCCAGGTTCTCCCACCATCTCTGGCTGGTGGCATTGCACAGACTCCCTGTGCCACCTTCCTTTCACTGCTGTCCCCTGGCTGGTGCTAAGGAGCACTCTGCCTTCATGAGAAAGGCCAGACAAACAGAAGAGGGGCTTCTCAGCTTCCATACCCTGGAAGGCACGCTGTCCCCACAGCACACCCACCTCTGCACGTCTGTCACAACCCACCAGTCCATGAATCCCACTTTGCAGCAGGGCTCTTGTGTGGCAGCAGGCTGACTCCACTGCCATGACAGTCTGCAATATAGACATTTTTCTACCTCCCTCTGAGAAAACCTCCACAAAATGACCAAGTAGCACCTGGCTGCTGAGAGAAAGTGTGGGTGGTAAACCTTCATAATGCCGTGCTCACTCAGAAGCACCCCTTGACAGAGGACTGATGGGCACTGGTTTTCTAAGTCTGAATTTGGAAGGGGCTAAGGTTATCCAGTGGGAGGAAACAAATGTCTGAACGTGGAAAAGGCAAATGAACTGTTAGACACCATGCTATCAGGAAGGTAATCAGGACTGGCTTGCCTGGATTACCACTGTTGCAGCAATGCCTAGGGACTGGTCCCAGGCTGAGCCACCCCAGGCTCCTCCACACGGTGCAAACACAGAACAAAGTCCGTCCTTATGCAAAGAGCTTAGCACAGGATACACCAGCCCAGAGCACCACCAAAACCACTCACCTCCAGCCACTGTCAGCACAACGACTCATTCAGGTTAGGGAAAAAAAAAAAAAAATCTGTAAAAGCCTGCTGAGATCATTGGAAAAGACCCAGAGCCCCTCCTACATGACATCTGTAAGGAAAAATAGGTTATATTGCATTGGCCTCTGAGTATAAGTCCTCCTAATAAAGCCTGGGCCTGCTTAACTTTGCAGGCATTAATACTGACAAGAGTTCAGGGTTCATCAGTCAAGCTAATTTGTTCAACATTACCCTGCTGTTGCTTGTCTGGATAATCTTTCCTGCTGGAGGGGGGTAGCTGCAGGGTAACGTATTTGGTCTCCCTTTGCATGAACTAGTTTTATCTTTCAGCCAGTGTTCCTGCTCTGTTATATCACTTTTGTTTAAAAGTGACCACAAAGGGGAAAAAAATACATATAGGTGTCCTTTTTCTTTCTATTTCGCCATGTGCCAAATAGATGAAGAAGGATTATTCATTACAATCTTAGCAGTTTCAGTGGCAGTACTAGAGGACTGATAACATGAGGACGTGAAAGAAAGGATTTAGGAACCAATCAGTTTTGAAAAGCCTCTGTGAAACTGAAATTTGATAACTCTGATTTTAATTTATTTTCCCAATACACACTTGGGAGAAAAAGTTGTGTAGGAGATATGCCTCCTCATCGGGAGATGAGAAAACTTTTACTCGATTCACTTGTGAAATTCCCTAGCAAAAACAACTGCCTGAAACATTTCAAAACCACAAAATGTGCAATACTAGAAGGAATCTGAAAATAACTCTTCTCTTTACAAAGACCTTAATGAAGGCAGAATAAATTGTGAGACCAGAGCACTTTAGCAGGGAACCATCAATGGAATGAAGCAGGGGAAGGGCTGAAAGAGCATGTGTTCACTGAAGCATATGGTTACCAATTTGCTGGACATATGTTGTATTCCCCACAGGGCACAGGAGGACTTTTGGATTAAAGGGTGTAAATCATTGGTTATCACCATAGAATTAAGTTCTATTCTAAATGCACAGAGGCTAAATATATACCTTTTTCTCCCCAGAGATTTCTTTCCCTAGTCATAGCTCAAAAAAATCTACCAATCACACTGTGCAGTGCTTTTAAGAAAGAAAATGAAAATAGCAGTTCACACAGAATTTCTTCCTTTTATTATAATACTTTGGGGGGGCCAGGAGGGACAGAAAAAGGCAGAGAGAAAGTAGATATACAGAAAAATGTCTTGGGACATTTTATCCCATAATTTCCAGAGGAAGCCATTGATCACAGATGTGCTTTTACACCACAGCAGCACCTAATTATTTTTCAAGACTGTTGCAACACATGTTGAGGAATCTCTGAATAATAGAACCATATGGTAACATTGTCAGAAGGAGAAAAAAAGAACCCAGTAGGCTGGGGGGAGGGAGAAGGCATTAAAATGTGCTGGCTGTAAATAGAAAACAATTTGTCAAACAAAGAATGAGGAAAAAGCAGGCATGTGAATTGTTGAAGATAAAAATTTTCTTCACATTCTCTGGAGAAGATTCCAAGAGCCTCATTCTTTGTCGTTCCCAGAACATCTGTCCTGTGAGACTGGGTACAGAGCTGTCGCAAAACTCATGGAGGACTGAGGAGGAGTTTGGACAGTAGCTTTACTCCAAGGCAGGAGACCTGGACATGACATGTAGTTCTGGATGCGCCATCAGTTATGTGAGGACAGGTGTTCCTGTGAAAGCTTCTCCTGGTGTCCTGAAAGGTGCTGAAGCAGCTACAGAAATACAAAAGGCTTTGCCATGGAACCTTTTGCTCGGGACCATCTCCAGCTTCACAACCATATGAACACAGACTTGAGGCACCACACTCTTTCCTGAAGAAGCTAAGTGAGAAACCTCTAAGGGTATGGCTCTCACAGGCACACAGAAAGAGAGTTCCGTATAGGCCCAAGAATGTCCACCTTCTCACAGGGCACCTCAGAGGGAAGTAGATATCTATGTAACAGATAACACGAGGAGCGGGTAGCCAGATATGTCCATGATGGTGTCAACTCCATTTTACATACACTGTAGTTACAGTTCACGCAGAGCCCAGGACCTTCTTATGCTCCACACTTGCAGCTGGACTGTGAGATATCCTAAAATACCAAACCAGTATGCAAAATCCTCAAAATCCTCCTGGACAAAATTCTCACTTAGAAAGAAGAGAGCTGCCTGAGGAAAACCCATGCCCAGTAACTAGTAGGAGCATGCTGGAACATTACAAAAATTGAACTCCTTTCCCCTGACTTAAGCTACAGCCTCCTGCAGTGTGGGCAGGTCAGAGCTCACCTTCAAACACAGCCTAGGCTCTAATCTGCCTCACCGGATGGACAAGAACACACAGGCCAACAGTGTGTGCACTGGCACAAGGACTCCTGGCTTAAGCTTTATAGCATCTGGAGCTAGGGTAAGCTCACCTGCAGGAGGAGGCTTTTTCCACCACATAGCTTCAGGTGGAGTGACTCCACATGCTGCTCACCCACATGGGTGTCTCGCAATGCAGGAAACCCATCCCTCTGAAATCAAGACATCAGAAGGTGCCTGGGGCTGTGCACGGTGGTGGAAGGAGCCTGTCCTGAACAAAAGGATGCCACTGCAGAGATTACAATGTCCCCAGGATGAGGCAGGGGTAGCTGTAATTGTGCAAAGTCCTTTTTATTCATTAACCTTCACTGAAGCTGTGTTCTTGAGTGAACCTCTCAAAAAAACTTCAGGGCCACTTCTTTCTTGTCCTCAGCAAGATGCAATTTCCTTTCTCCTCCTGGAGAGTACATTTAATCATCCTGCAAGGGACCAACAAGTTTAATTGGCCCAACGAGCTAATTTTAGATCTTCATTCCTGACTTCAGATTCACTTCAAATACACTTTAAGAATGAGAAATATAAATGCTAACAATTATGGGATCACATTTTTCAAAGGGCCCCAGAAACTCTCACCGCAGCTATAGTCTTTTGCATATATAAATAACTAAAGTCACAAATGGTAATTGTTAATTATCTGCCTAATGTGCAGAAAGCATCAGGTAGCCAGATCGCCTGAGGGCTTTCACTGCAACCACAGCTGATTGCAGGAACAAAATTGGAAATTGCTTCCCACGCACAGGCCCATAACGTCACTGAAGGATTGGAAAGGGGAAGGAAATACGAAGACCTATGTTCCTCGCCCCAAAAAACCCCAAGCCTAAAGAACCTGAAGGAAAGCCAAGAGAACTAACTACCTAGCCTTTGACAAAACCAAAAATGACTACCAGTGTATTCAAAATAGCTACAGATGATATTAAGATATGTTGCCATCATCCTTGCTTAAATAAGAGTTTCAAAGAAATAAGAATAAATTCTTCATGTTTATTTCTTTTATTTTTTTTTTTAGCTAACTATAAAGGAGCTAGTCTGGGCACAGATAATCTCCCTGCACACCAGGAAACTCTCTACAGGCTGGTTTATTCTGCTAAGTCTCAGTGTACTGCTGATAGTTAAAGCAATGTAATGTTTTATACTGACCTGTCATTAATTTTGGCCCACATAAATCCTTCTGGGTTGCCTCAGGTGCTGGCTAAGGAAGGTAGTGACCATGTGTTAGACAGGTCTAGACTCAGCTGTTTCTCCTGATCAAGATCCAGACCTACCACTCTTCCAAACACTTTCCAATTTGACATTCTTGCTGCTTTTGCTTAATCTCCCTGTCCCTTCTGGCTTTCTTTAGCACTTATAATTTTCTGGTTTCTCTTTTGCACAATATAAATTTTGAATTATTTTCTTCTCAGAGTTAAAAGCCTGATCAAGCCAAAACTCAATATTAAATCTGCCCACACTTTTAATCCTCTAAAATCAATTTGTACTGTATTTGTCAATAGTGGTTGTCACAAAATCTCTCATATTTTGCCATGATCAGCTTTTAAGTATTTTGTTAATCTTTTTTGCTCCTGGTAGAAGAGGAATATTTTAAATTTTCAGCTTGGCACCAGAAGACCCTGGCACACTGCTCAGGGGCCAAGGCATTGCACAGGAAATATGTTCCCTATAGATATTCCTAGATGACAGAGTGGAAGTTGCATGTGACAGACAAAACTGTTTTCTTAGTGATTCATACAAGATTTGCATGCACAACAGACACCCAACATAACAATAATTACATGTCTAAATCCTTAACAAACCACGGTGCTGGGAAAGACTTCACAGATGCACCTACCAGAAAAAGCTTCAAGTGATAGTTTCTTCTGCTGCTGTGCTTGTACATCTGAACACAAACACTGCTTTCAGGCTAAGAGCAGAGTTCCAGTTTTCAAGGCTCGTGTCACCACTACGTAACATTTATTCTTTTATTAGTGAATCACAGCAAGTGCCAACAAAGAGGATATTTTCTGTAGATGTCCATGGGAACAAGACACAGAGCATCCTATGAAAGAAATTAAATACATGAAAAAAGACTTGGTGCTCCAGACACAATGGGGCAAAAACCCAACGGTGTAGGCTGTAGGTGAAGAAATTCTTTGGGTACTTTGTCTTATTTATGCTGGCAGAGATAGTCTTGTTCTCTGAATACCCAATACACAGAAAACTGCTTTAAACACAGCAGATAAGCCTTTCTGGTTGGACAGCAGTCAGTCAAGGGAAGTCTTCTTAATGATGACGTGAATTTGAAAGCACATATTTCTTAAAATCATGGAGGTGACAAGTGGATTCAATTAATTCAGCCTGTGATCTACTATTAGCTGTCCTTGGCCCTACACTTGCTATCAAAATCTTCTGGGCAAGAATAGGCTCCATAGAGCTAAGGTTGGAGGCTTGTACACACTCTCTGAGGATGCCGGTCTTGGAGTATAATCACGTCTGAGCCCACTCTTGTCCAGCTCCTTTTGTGAGCCAGGAAGATAATTTGAGGCTCAACTCTTAAAAATGGCACATAAAGGACGGATGTATTTTCAGACTCTGCCATAACACGAGTGAGTGGTTGGTACGCAGCAACAGATTCATGTTTCCAGCTCATCGGCGTCACTGAGCATCCCTTCACAGTTTCTTTTTTGTACCCTGACAGAGACTAACATAGCATGAAGCAAGGTAACATGATCGAAAGCTTGGGAGATATTAAACCAAACACATTGCAATGAAATTTGGATCATTCTAACTGCTTTCCTTTCCTTTTCCTTTTCTTAAGAGCACAGGTGGGGAGAAATGTGGTACTTAAAAGCAGAAAGGGCCTTAAAAGCAACTCGTGGGAATCCTTTGGTCCAGTAACTTGAAAGCCTGCCTTTGCTTAGGAAAGTTCCCAGCAATGCCAGTAATAAGCAGGGATGAGAACAGAGAGGACCTTGATGCTAACCAGGACATTTCCTGTGCTGACAGTGTGGCACTGCCATGGTTCAGTGGAGAAATCTCCTCATGACTCAAGGAGACAAGCACCATGTATTAGTTACAACCTTAATTTTCTGCCCTTTGTGCCAAACCTGAATCCACTCTCTCTGTGTATGATATATTTCTGGTTTAAGTTACTTCAGTTTTCTTACTAGACCTTTTGCTGAGAAACTCCCAATTCCTTCAACCTTAGTATCGTAATGATAGTCTTCCTTAAAGAAAGAAACCAATGAAAGACAGAAAGGACAGAAAGAAGAAACAGAATAAAACCAACTTGCTTAGCAGTACTACCAAGATGTACTTCAAAACTACACATTTGTTCCTAGATCCCTGCACCAAAATCTAGCTATGATTAGCCAAAACAAAGCTCGTGTAGCATTATTAATGACAATAACAAGTAAAATTTCCATCAAGTTTCCACTGATTCCACAGCACTGCAGCTCCATTACATGGATATCTTATAAAAGAAACCGTAGGCATCTATTTAAAATTACTTTTTTCACATAAATACTCTTATGGGATGTCCATAAAATTATAAATAATTAACACAGTGTGATATTGCTAGTCTTTTGCATTCATAGAAATGGGGCCTGCAATGTCTGTTGAGACATGGAAAAGATCAGACTTTGCAAGAAGCAAACCTTCTCATTTTTGTCTCTTTATGAAGGGATTTTCTAACTTAAGCTAACATAACATCTTTCTATTTCTTACTTTTTAGTTGATTAAAATTTTTAAATCTTGACTGGACGTGTCTGTTTTTAAGTTACATTTCAACCTACTTTTACACCCCTGATACTTCCAACTCTTTCCACAGTGTAAAAATACATTTTTTTGTGTGGTCATTCAGAACATCTTCTGGTGTTCATATTGTTCATCCACCTCTTTCAGCACTGACTCATCTCTGTGATGTCCACTATTATCTCTCCTGTCATTTCTAATTCATGCCTTACAGTATTATGACGCATTTTCCCTTCTACACTGATGGACAGATACGGCTCGAAAGAGAGAAGTGATGAGAAAAAAGGACTTTCTAACTGATCTCACGTCAGCTGGTTACTCCACAATGACACATTTTTCATTAGAATCCCCACCACCACAGGAGGAAACCCCTATTCCCTCAGAATAACAGCCTTTCTTGAGCTGGATGTCATTAATCATCACTTTTTAATTCACTACATTCCCACTCAGTGCTCTTCTACGCACATTTTTGCACTTGTGTAACTAGAGGTTAAAGATGAGCCATTTCTCTAAGAAATGTCTATAAAACATAAGCTTTAAAAAGGTGCTTATATGTCAGGAATAAGTCCTACTGTTGTAGGGACCTCTATTCTCATTTAACTGTTCCTGTTAGCAGGCAGCTCATGCCATGCAGACATGCCTACATTTACAGTCACACCGGCACACACCGGGCACAAAGGTGTGACACACACCACCTCTGGCCCTGGAGCCTCCTGTGACAGTCACCAAGGGTGGCTTAACCCCCTCAGGGCTGGAGGATTTAAGAGTAATTGACCTAATCAAAGAACACAACAAATAGCTACGCTGACATGTTTAACTGAACCTATTATGCCCGTCATTGTCCTTGGTATTTTCACGGGTTTTGGCAGAAATCACACTAATGCCCATATTTGTGTGGCTTACCACAGGCCAGACTAACCCAATAAGCTCTGCTTTAAGGAACAGGAATGCACTAACACACAAGGTTCTTCACATGAGAAAGATGAGTAGATAACAGGTGGTACTTAACAGCCCAAATGAGTAGTGAGAGAGTAGGATGTGATAAAAAGGCATTATTTAGGGAGACAGAAAAGAGACAAATCAAATCATTGGCAACAGCAATCTGAGGACAGATAGCCTGCCAAGGAAATAGCAACAGGAAAACAACATTTTATGTTGTCACCTACTGTTGTCCTGCAATCACCTAATGGCCTCATGTCACTGCCATCAGCAGTGGCCCTGCAGCTATTAGCACTGCTCCCAGCTCAGCACTCTGCTCCCTGATCTCCCACTTCAGTGCAACAACTACTTCATGCTCTGATCACAACTCCTGTGTTGTTCCCATCAACACTTCTGATGGAGAGGTCTTTCACAGTTCTCCTGGAAATCACATCTGTGAAAGATATCCTGAATATTATACCCACAGGTGTAATATTAGAAGAATTCCTGATAAAAATCAAGTGAATCGTGGTGACCTACAAAGAAGGCTGGAGGTCATCACCCCCACTTCTTACTGGCCCACAACACTGAGACGGTAAATTATTGCACACTATATCATCATCTGTGGAGCAGTAGCAGGCTCCCAAGTCTAGGGACAACAGCAGGGAGAAAAAACAGCACCTCTAGTCCACTCTCATGTAGGCTGCAGAGCCCTAGGAGAACAGGTGATGGGAGAAGCTTCTGACCTCTTGTCTCACACAGCTTGTGGTTGGTGAGCGTCACCCCACAGCTGTGCTCTCCTCGGCTTGAGCTGAGGTTTCAGTCACACATTTGTGTTTTGCTCCAGGACTGGGGAACTGCTTGCTGTTTTGGAAATTTGAGGACAAGGAAACCAGCAGACTCTGCAGACTGGTCAGCAATACTGATTCATACACCCAGACAACTGGACTGATCCAAGACAGACCATGTTTGGGAAAGGGAGACCTGCAGGGAATCAGCTTTGCTCAGCAGCAGGTGATGTAATGTCTCTGGAAAGCAAGATGGGCAGAGAGCTCCGATGCATCCTCTCTCCGTCACAAGAAGTGGGGATGGAGAATATTCACACAAACGTGAGAAAAAGCAGAACAGAGGGAGGAAGGAACAAGCAGACGGGGAGGAGGAGGTGCTGAAAACCGGCAGGGGAACAGCTCTTTCTGGGAGAGAGTAGAAAGGATTTTGCACTGAGGAAAGCTGTTGCCAGTTATTTTTGTACAGATTTAAAAGTTCACCGAACCCAGCTCTGGAAGTCGCATGTTGTGTTTTTGGCTGGCAACATCAACATACCATATGGAGAAGCCTCAGTGTGAGCTTTACAATATTGTTTGGATTTGATATTGATGTATTTTCATTACTGAACCTGCCTTGAATTGTATGTTCTTTTCTTTCGATGTACTACAGATGAAACAAACACATAAGACAAAGAAGGAAAAACTAAAAACAACAAAAGAGATACACAGGGAAATCCCTGTATTTTGAATTAGACCTGAAATTAATTGACTTTAGTATCCTGTCTTTAACAGCATCTATCAGACATGGTAGATTCTAGACAAGAAGAAAAGGCAAGAAATACTATACTACTGTAGATACCATGGGTGCTGTTTCTCCATCTGTTGGTCCCGTTATATTGGACTGCTTCCCTGTTTTAGGGATTTGCTAAACTGGTGGTGTAAAGGAAGGGAGCAGTCTAAAGATACTCCTTACATTTTCTAGTGTAACAAGAAATGAAGCGCAAATGGGCAAATGAAGGCAAGCTCTCACCTTCTATGCTCCAAGATCCCTAGCAGAAAATAACCTGGAACAAAAACTTGCAATGGATGAAAGCATAGAGGCTGAAGGGACTGGTACAGGGTACTGAAGAACCAGAGATTCCAGAAACATGGGAACTACATCCTCTTCCTAGTTTCCCTCCCTGTAAAGATATTCCACTGCTGAAATTGTGCTTTCTGTACTTTGAAAAATCCAGGGCTTTTGTCACTTCTGACTACTGATCACAGCTGCCAAAGGTAACATGGTCAGGTAACTAAATGCCATGCAGCTGCCCTGGTCACAACACTTGGCATGGAAGCCTGGGCACCCCCTAAGGGGAGCAGAACCACCACGGCCTTTAAGGTCAGGCAGCTAATGCCTGAATGGAGCTGCTGAGAAAGAGCAGGAAAAGTCAGAGGGTGGGTGCAAGTCTCCAGCCATGAGAATCACTGTCGAGAGAGGAGGATGGCTTACTTCGCAGACCTGGCATGCTGTAAAGATATCAATTAATTACATGGGCCATGGGCATGTGGAATAGGAGAACCACAAGAAGTATCCTCTCAGCTGCACAGAGGTGCTGCAAGAATACAAGGGAAGTCTAAGGGAGGCATACTCAGCATGTGGGTGCCTGAAACCTGTTTGGGGCTTTGTTTGTGTGTTTGATTTTGGTTTATTGTTTTTTTGTTTTGTTTTGAACAAAGTATTAAGATTGTAAACTTTTTAGAACATGAGCAGTGTTGACTACATTGCTGTTGTGCTTAACACCTTGTGTCCGCGTCCTGGATAGGGTTGCTTATTGCTACTGTAATACGAAATCCAATATCCAACAGTATCCAGCAAACACCCTGGGTTAGGTTTGAACCCAAGAGCTGTGCAGTGCAAGATTTTGCATTTTGCAAATCTCTCTTCAGTGAGTCACAGGCCCTGGCTAGTACTTTTTGCTACAATACACACATGTTAGTAAAACTATACCTCCCTTTGCTAATTACCATCACCAGCATGAAAGGAAGCAGTATTAAAAAGCTTTCCTACACATCTCTTTCTCCTCTTTACAGCCCATGCGGCACCAAACCATGTATTTGCATTTTGAGAGACTGCTTGCCTGAAATGTAATTGAAGTCATATAGATCATCAGTTTACAGTAACACATCACAGTAATTTCAGCGAGGCTTTAGTGACAATTTCACTGCTAACATGGCTATTTTTGATATAAAGTTAAAACAGAAGAAAGATGATGGTGAGATGGCCAGAAAACATGCATTGGGTAAAAAAGAAACACTGTAGTATTCTTGGCTAGACAAAAGATAAATAAATATAAGAAAAACCATACTGTAGGGAATCTCTCTCTTTTCCCTTCCTGGAACTCCAGATGAGAAGTTACAGCTACACGACTGCAGCACTGTGTGATACCAATCTGTAGCCAGTGTGGGTTGTGCTGGGCAAGAACCCTGCTAGACATGATCCTGCTCCAAAACCTCTCTCAAGCATCTCTCTGACAGAGACTTCTCTACTCCCTTCCCTTGGCATTTCTGTCTGACTTTTAGCTGTTTTACAGGCTACAGAATATACCCATCTTCCAGGTAGCTGCAGGAGCCAGGCAGCACAAGTTCAAATTGCTGCTTGATTCAACTCATGAGAGTTTCTACTACTGGTTATGGCCTCCGGTTTGCATTTATTACAATCTGGTGACATGGGTTGCCCAGCGCTCTGCTGCAGAACCAGAGACACGAGAATCTTCTTCACTGGTCTCCTGTCACCAAAACTTGCAGAAAACATTTTGTTGGAAAAGATTTAGAAAAAAGCACAGATAGCAAAGGGAGTTTTTTCCATTAGGGTTAGAACCAAAGGCTCCCTGCAGAAACAGTTTGCTCATTAAACCAGGTACTGGCAGAGAAACTCAAGAAACCACTGTCCAGTGTAGAAGCAGGTCTCTGATCTCCCTGTAAATATTCACTGGCTGAAAAATCTCCATTGGATTAGATATTTTCCTGTACAAGTGGGAAAAAACAAAGGGAAAAGGCATAAACTTATTTTTAATTTGCACTTAAGGTCACAATTAAAAACTGAAACTATACCTTGGTGGGGGGAACAAGAGAAAAAACTGCCCTTGATAATGTCACTGATATAATTTACCTAAATGGGTTGGTGGGACTGATATCCCACTAGCCTGCCTACTTGCTGCTCAGTTCTTGACACTCTGCTAGTGCTTTCAAGACATTTTTCCACCTCTGCTTGTGCTGAGGTGAAGTTGGAACAGTGGGAAAAGAGGAAAAAAAACCCTGCTGCTGAAAACTCAGCACTACCACTGTGCCCTCATTTCCACTTGTAAGATCATTGGTGCAACACTAACCCAGCTCTGTCACCTCACGGTCTTGAAGGTATTTGTTACCACAAGCACTGCTGAGGTAGGAAGCAGTCATATCATCCCCACCACAGGGCAGACTGAACCTCCGAGGGATCTGATAATTTTCCCAAAGACCCAAAACAACTTCGGTCTGGCAAACCAAAGCACAGAGCTACGCCACTTTCCAACTGGTTCAGCTGAACTCCGTGTTTCTCTTGTCTCCTATGCTTTCAGAATAGTCATCAGTTAACTTCCAGTTTTAAAAGAAATTAAAAGAAACAATTATTTGAACAAAGAACAATTTTTATCTCTCTGAAATCACAGCTGAGCACATTAAAAGTCATTCTATAACCCACTTTCTCCTTGAATTTCACAAAATGATTGGTTAAAGTTCTTAAAAATGGGCCATAGTCCAAGTCCTATTATCAGATTACTGCTGTTAGCAAAATTCTTTCATTTCATCACATGAAAGAGATTATAAAGCTCTGATGAAATGATGTAGATTAATAGGATATAGCAAGTATTACTCAACTACTCTGACCCCACTGAAGTAGTCCAGTTGTTTTTACAAAGCTCCTGCTCAAACAAAGACAGCTGGACAACATTGTTGACATTGAGCACATGTGCATAATTGTCAATTAACTTAAGACACTAAATGTACATAGAAAGTAGTATTTTTGAGAAATGGCTATGATGAACCATAAAGAGTTTCAGTGTAAAATAAACAGCAGTCTGATAGGACAGAAAAATCTGACCCATATCAGAAAGAAACAACTTCACCCATCTCCTTTTTGAGGAACAAGGGAAGATATGGAAATCAAAACAATAGAAAAATTCTACCACCAGCCTGGAGTTGTCCCATTTATAAGGCAGATGAGTATCAAGATAGTAAAGCAGCCTTGCAAAACTGACTTCATAATTTTTAGATTGGTGGATTTCAGTTATATTTTTGAATTCTTTTCCCCATCTCTGACCTTCTGATGAGAAATGAAATACTGATCTTCAGGAGAAACAGCCAGGTCAACCCTCCTGTACTTTTCCAAACCCACTCAGCACATGGAAGGATGGTTCCATGGTTAAGTCAACACAGAGTCAGATTCTGTTCCCAGCTTTCTCTGTGACCGCGGGTGGCTCAAAGCTATAAATCATGCCTCTGATAAAAGAGAGGCTGGAGAGGAATTTCATTCATCAGCGCATGCAAATATGCTGGAAATGAGAGCATTAGCATGTGACAAAGTCTCCATGTGCAAACTGTCTGCATGCTTTGGAGGTGTAATTACCACTGCATTTGGGTTCAAGACATAATATTTGTACTCAATCTCAGCCACTCCCCATACTCAGGTATGTTGTTGCAAAGGCAGTCGGTGTGTGCAATAGAATACAATTGGATTATTTTGCCACAATCAGTCCCAAAGTTTTCGCGTGGCACTCATACAGCATTTTACTTTTTAAAAAAAAAAAGTTACTCATGTGAAAAGAGCAGCAAATGGAGGAACCAGCCTAGCAGACAAGTCATCACTGCCTAGAGCTAACAATGTCCATTACTAATGCAGGAGGCCAGAAGCTGTGAAGCATATATGGCTTCAGCTGTATTTTTACCTGTATTGCCTACAGGCACTTCAGCTTCCCATCTCTCACCTATTTACCTATTTATATTGTGTCTACAAGAGTATTTGAGCTGGTGGCAAGCTCTGCTATCTACCAAGCTGAAGTTGCAACAAAATCAGAGCCTCTTCTATAACAAATACATTGAGGTAGATTAAGCCTTAAGATGAGCCAGCAGCTGACAGAGATAGAAAACTCTCCTTTCACTGCCACTACTTCTGTAGCACATCTCTAAAGAGACAGCTCTGCTCCAGTCCAGCACAGAGCTCATTAGGCAGACAGCGCATGATGCATCACATTTAGGTGTGTGTGGGAAGCAAACTTCATCATTTCACAAAGCATTTTGCAAATGCTTTTCTAAACACGTGGTATGGTTTGCTTCAGCTGTTTAAACCTTTGCACTCAGGGCTCTGCTCACCAGAATGCTTCAAGCTACACAAGAAAATATTAATTAAAGATTCATAAATATCTCTAGAAAGAAAGTTAAGTAAATTCTGTGCAAGCAAAAGGAACCAAAACTGACTGACATCTCTATGAGCTCAGTTCTTCGGTTTACTTACAAAGCAGTTCAAGGGCAAACACAAGGCCAATTTTACTCCTACTCAATAGACGTCAACCTGAGGAACTTTCCAGGAAAGACAGGAAAGAATGCATCCATTTATTCAATTCTGTCCTAAAACTACCAGCTAATGAGATACAGCTGGGAAGGGAGAAGACAAATTAAAACTCTATATGAGGCAGCCCCTCGCTTGTTACCAGAGTGATAAAGGCCACTGAACTATTTTAGATGATCTTTATAAGAACCAACACAAACAAAAAAAAAAAAAAAACAAAACCAGGAGGCATTCAAAACCAAGCTTTCTAATAGGGAAAGGATAAACACCTACCTACCCTGCCCTTAGACGATTCCTTCAAGAAGAGAGATGAAAAACAGCACAAAGAAAACTTACAGTGGTGCTAGAACCATATGACCATTTCCATTACTAGGAGTGCTTCAACTTCCAGATACATTAAGAGAGAAGTGACCTCTATAACCCTACTGAAAACAGAAATAAAGAAAAGCAATGAAGAGACCAGTTGTTTCCCCTGCCTTCCTTCCTCTCTTGCCTCCCCGTAACTCATATACCCTCCAGGAAGAAAGATTTGACTCTTCTTTGACTTTTCAGAACAGCTGGTCTGTCTCTAACAAATGAAGTACCCAGAAGAGGAAGTTTTGGAGTGACTGAGCTGCTGAAGACACAGCTGCCCTCAGGGCATCACCTCCCCTCTACTGGAGAAACCCAACCCTTCCTAAATGCCAAAGTTGAGGCATTTCCTCAGAGCAATTCAGGGGAATCTCTGTTTGTGAGATGTATATTGCTAATACTTATCATTGCTCAAATCCCATTCTCTCTTTCATTTAAGGAATGCAGGGACAATCCAGCTACTGGATTGTCAATAATGTTTTGACCATTATTGACAACTGCTGTGAGCCTTACCCACAGGGAGCTATGATTTTAGGTAGAAATTTTAGAGTTGTTTCTAAACAAGCAGTGTCTTCCGACTTCTTTAGAAATCTGTCATTTGTTAGTTATTTAAGCAGTGCTGGGTTTCCCCTAGGCAAAGAGAAGCAATAATTTCAGATCAGAAAAAGAGCTACTGCATTTCAAACCAGATCATAAAAAAAAGCTTTCATGTCAAGTGTTGCAACGAGTGGGGAGAGTCCCACCATTCTGCACAGCCAAGAAAGAGTTCCATAGTTAATAGAGAGAGTAATACTGGAAGCAGGCTATCTGCATCATTGTTCCACATCAGCAGTAGTGCAAACTGAGAGTTACAGTCAGGGCAAGCAGAGGACATTGTGTTCATTAAGGGTCATAGATGGTATTTAAAATGTCAGCAAAATGCTGCAAACATTCTTTAAGCACCTCAGTTCAAATAGCAAACACAAAACACTACAGGAATTGCACATTCCTCAAGTCATTTCCAAAGCACTGGCTTCAGCAAAGACCAGGGGACCAAAAGCTGCTATTGAATGAGCAGATGGGTCTTTGAATGATGCCCCACACTGGGTGTCAAAGGTGGCGTAGGGTCTGCAGCAATACTTGTCAGAAACATTGCCCAGCAGACTGAATCACAAAGGGGAAATTTTAAATTATTATTGACAGCAACCTGTTTTTCTAAAAGCTCCTAAGTTTCTTGAAATTGTATCCAAAAGCCTGTAGATTGTTCAGAGAAGTCACTCTTTGAAATGCTTCATCTTGAAGCTCCCAACCATAAACCTGCCTCCACTGTCCCTGCATCCACGTGGACAGCTTGGACAGCATTGCATCAAGTCATTGAACCCTATATCCAGCTCCTATTAGAGATAGTTTGAAGTGGCAAATTTTTTCAAGTAGATCTTCATTCTGCTACAAACTGGCAGCAATTGAGATGCAGGATCTGAGCCCTGTCTCCTATTTCCAGCAGATGTGTGAAAAAGCTAGCTTGAGAGAGTTAAGCACTGGCAGTCTTTAGTTCAAGCATGTACTGCCATAACATACCATGAAATTATCATCTAGCAATGACTTAATCTGTGACCTGAGAAGGAACCCCCTGCCCAGGAAGGGAGAGCAACACTGTCCAATCAAAGGCTGTCACTCTCAAACAAAGTGTAATTACCCAGAGGCATGTTGCTACTGATAATAACTATAATGAATCCCAAGCAAGGACACCTTCCCTGGCAGGCTGCTGTTTGGGCTTGAAAAACAGTTTCAGAATAAATAAAACAAAACCAGAAGCCATCATATTAGCTACTGATTTTTCACCTCCTACTCAAGCACTCCACAGTGATCCACTCCAGGCTCTCAAAAGCAAGCAGTTACTCTCAGTCAGAGATATCTGGCATGGAGGGAGTGACTTAGTGCATTCCTACGGGTGGGTGGGTATTTTTATACTGATTCAGATAATGGAACTGGCTTGCTGAGTGGGAGAGAACTACTCATTTCCAAGACTACCTCCCAGCCCCCCTTCCCCTCCATTTCTTGATTTTTAACATACTCCCACTGCTTTATGACTGGTGCATTACACATAACCAGCTCCTGAGGTGACTGCTCCTGGGTAATAAGAGAGAATTGTTCACATTCCAATGTTGGGAGAGCTAATTTCCTTTTTCTATTCTCTCTTCTCTTCTCTTCTCTTCTCTTCTCTTCTCTTCTCTTCTCTTCTCTTCTCTTCTCTTCTCTTCTCTTCTCTTCTCTTCTCTTCTCTTCTCTTCTCTTCTCTTCTCTTCCTCTTCCTCTTCCTCTTCCATATAACAACCTATAAAATGTATATTACACTGCACTGCAGCAAACTCACATTTTCACCCCCCACATGACCTCAAAACACAAGATTTAGAAAATTGAGAATGTCAGGAACAAAGAAATCACAGGATGCTGTGCTGCAGAAAGACTGGCCACAGTTTGTCCCTAGTTGGGCACAGCTGGTCTCAGAAGGTACCAGACTGGTGACCAGTTATCTCAGCCAAAACCAGGACGGGAAAAGAGCTGATGTCTAACTTCAGGCTGACATTTCTCACCTCTCTGGCCAGGGCCTTCAAGCCAATATCCTGGGCTGATGACTGGTCTGGGCATGTACAAAATGCTCCCCATTTTGCCAAGCCAGCATTTGTATTTCTGGTCCCTTTCACTTGTTATCAGAGGATAATGTGAGTCAAGAAAAAGCCTGCACAGGCAAGCCAGGACAGTCCCAGGCACATTCCAGACTTACTGCTGGTACAGGCAGCTGATTCCAAATGACAGCCAAGACCTAGGCCCCCCATTTCCACTTCCAGGTACCTGAAACTCATCACTCCTATCTTGAGTCCATTAAACAGTGTGTAAAATGACGTTGTATCTCTACAGCCTTGCAAGAATTTGATGCTTGTACCCTACTCTGTAGTTCTTTATAGCTTTTTACAGAGCCACTTATTTATTGATACATTCTTTTTGTAATCTTGTCTGTACATTTCAGGAAAAGAAACACAAGGGAAATGTTAATGTCTTTCCCTAATAAGGCACTCCTGTATTAAGCACAGTAGACAAATTATGCCATGTTATCAATTATTCCAAGTTATCACTGTCAGCTTCACAGCACAGAGGCGCTTTCCTAGAAGACAATTTACCAGACTTATTTTTGTTTAACCCAAAGGTTTGTCTTCCTTCCACTTTTGAGTACACATTCTCCAGGGCAGAACTAGAGAGGTATTTACCCCAGATTGTTGATGACAGAATAAGCGAAATCTCTTTCCAGCTTTATCTGTGCTAGACAGCTGGCGACTGTGGCTGTCTGTGGCATCAAGGAGAGACATTTTCAGGGGCTCTACTGGCAGCACGCTGCAGCAGGAGAGCCTGCAATGTAACAGGGCTGGGGTTATTAGTCCAGAATACCTCTCTTGCAAAAAAGTACCTCCCTTGCCAGCACAATGCTGCCTGCTGTACACCAACTGCATTAAGAACAAATAGAGTGGCACGTCCAAATCTCAGCATTCACTACATGGAAACCTTGTGAGCAAATTTTTCACCATGGGATACATAATATGGTCTTCAAATACATTATCACTAGTAGTAGACAGCTGGAAGTCAAACAGCAGCTATAAACCCCTCTGAGATATGACAGCGGCACCTTACAAATGGGTATTGTTCAACACCTTTTATCATTTCTGCCTCTTTATTTTCTCCTCCATTATGAATCACACTGGTTTCCCTGATATAATGCACACCCCAAGCAGGTAAGGTAGCTGGCCAAAGAAAGCAAATCTTAGCTTTGTATGATTCCACAATGAAAGTAATTAGTCATATCCTTGCTCTTATCATTTAAAACAATTCAAAAGAAGGGACCTACCTGCCACTGAAAGTTTATTTAGATTAAGATAGATAAGATTTAAAGTCAACAGTAATCTTTGAACAATTTGGTGTTATTAACTAGAATAAAGGCAGGGCTGCTGTGATATATCTTCTTCAAAGATTAGCCTTGCAAATAAAAGAAGTTAAACTGAAGGAGGTACCATGTCTCTAGAATAATAAATTATTATTAAATATTAAACCACTACATTATCATGGAATATTGTGCAGATAAATCCTCAGATTTTTTGAAAAATCACAACTCTTTACCATGACAAAAGAGAGGATCAGTTATTTCTGAGGTAGCATGTCAAAACAAATATGCAAGAGCAGAAGAGGAGGGAAATATAATGGAGAAGGAAAAAATCTTTTAAATTGGGCGAGGCATAAGAAAACAAAAATTACTCATTTCTCTCAACATAACTATGCCGAGTTCTTTAGTTATATATAAATTTAGGCTTCAAATCCAGAGTCAGACCTGCATTAGTATCACAACAGAGTCACTCAGTTGACTGACGCAGACACACTGAGCTCTCCAACTGAAGAACTTATGCCTTTGCCTATTAAAAACAGACACAGTCTTCCTTCTTTTTGTTTTCATGTATTACTCTTCTTAGAGGTATTGAGAGTTTTAAAATGGCATAGTATAAGTGTTAAAACACAAAAACGAAATTATCTTTTTGGACAATAACCAACCTGCAACCCGAAAACAAAATTTACCTTCTGTGACAGCCTAGTTCATTTAAAGTTTAAAACCTATTTCACCCCTTTGTGTAACTTCCCATGAGTAAAGTAAAAGCCTATCCCATGAACTGTGGTCATGGGAAAAGCCACTGCTAAAGTACTATGATGTTTGACAACTGAACACTGGTTTTAGCGTGAAACATTTAGCAATAATCCCCATTGCGCAAGCATCCTTGGAAGTCCTGAAGCCTGAAAGTTAGTTAGCTAGTTGTGAAAGGCTAACGAATATTGAATGTACTAACAGAAATGGTATTTTGTAACTCGCTTCAAGAAGTTCTGACCACAGTGGTTGCTACAATGATCTCATATTATTACGTATTTAAAATGAAGGGGATTTAAATGAAAATTGCAACCCAATTGTGTATCTCACCACTGATTAACCAGCACGTTGTCTCTTAAGCCACTATTAATAAGTAAAGAGTATCTCTTCGTCATCCTAGCAGATGAGAGCACTTTCCCATTAAAGAGTCACTTGCCCATAAATCAGAGCTTATCAAAAGCAGCATTTGATGTGCGTAAGCAGAGGAGTAAGAGAGGAGCTGGTGGAGCGAGCAGCCGGCAGAGCGAGCACACACAAGCGCGCTATACGTTGGACCAAATGTGCGCATCACACAGACATTCAGCACAGCTAATGACATCTTTTCTTGCCAGG
The DNA here is from genome assembly GCA_013397755.1 of Cnemophilus loriae. Taxonomy (NCBI): domain Eukaryota; kingdom Metazoa; phylum Chordata; class Aves; order Passeriformes; family Corvidae; genus Cnemophilus; species Cnemophilus loriae. The sequence goes on along the minus strand of VZTF01003410.1, from coordinate 1,768,286 downwards.
CACTAAGATCCCATTAACTGGTGAATCATTCTACCATCTGCAAAAAGCAGGTCCTTCCTCCTCCATCCCCTCACTCAGGACAAGTAAAGGGGAAGCTTGAAAACAACTTTCGGCTCTCTTTATTTGTCCTTGTGAGCAGTTTCATAGTCTCCCTTGCTGATGTAACAGGTGATAGCTCCACTTCTCTCTCAACGGACTTTATTACAGTGCAATGTAACAGGCAGAGACCAACAGGTTTCCAAGCTGCACATACAGCAGCATTCAAAATGTCAACCAAAACTGACACCTTTGGTAGCAGCTGCACAAATAGATTGTTTTGTGTTTACTGCCGTTAACTCATTACAGAGCCAGGACTGAAGGAATACAAACTATTACAAGCTGGGAGACTAAAAGATAAAACTGAATCTAGCTACCTGCTAAGCCCCCAGTCATCTTGCAGTTTCCAAAGACCCCAGGAATCTCCAGGCAGGTCAGACGCAAAGGCTTTACTTGGTGGTTTGGTGCTCAGATGCCATACAAAAACCCACACAAAGAAGGAACTCACATCACCTGCCTATCTTGAGCTGCCAGTTGATAACCACATGCCAGGAACTGCTTTTCTTCCTTGTTCCCAGGAGGCCAATTAGTCACTCATTGGGATGAACGGACCCAGGACTGTTACAGTAGAGTTACTGGTTCAAAAGTTACTGTGCATGTGGTTCCCCCAAAATTTCCTTTGTAGCACTCCAAATCCCACATAATTCCCACTAGAGCTGGCATGGCTCTTTGGACACCCACACTGGCAACCAGACTGGATATACTGGATGGTTTTTGCTTCCAGACGTAAAAAAAAGAAGGTATTTTTTGCTGTGCTAGTATCATGGGGAACCTGGCATGAAAGCTGGTCAACATGACTTCAGCAACATTGCTGTAAAAAGCAAAACCACAGACAAATGATCTGCTGTGTCTAGGAAGTTGTTTGATTATTTTATTTTTTTAAAGGTAATTTTCAAAATATTGAAAGCTGCAATTCAAATTGCATTACGCAGTATCTCCTCCCTCACAATCTTTTTTTTAAACACTCATCTGGCTTTCAGATCTAAATAAGAGTGCCAATAATGGTCTCGAAATCAGATTAGGGGAAAAAAACCCCACCAACAAACCAATTCAGTCAGTCTAACTGATTCCACAGGCATTCAGAAAGATTCTTTCAGGCTTAAAAACAACAGCCCACAACACTAAAACCTGCTCCCTCCCCACACCTGGTCAAGAACAAGGGCAGAAGGAGCCACTCCAAACACCCTCCCACCCTAATCTGTTATTCAAATTCAGGCTCCAATTTCTATCATGATAAAGATGATACAGGGGTAGCACTGGATGATTTTGGAAGGTACCTTTCAACCTGAACTGTTCAATTCTAAGAGAAGAGCAACGTAGCGCTTAACATCTGTTTTTTCTAGCCATTTCCATGAAGTCCCATATTTAAATAAACAAGAATTGAAACAGATGAAGGGGGACGTTGGGGTTGTAGTTGCACCACTTTCAAGGTCTTCATGCTGAACTGAACACAACACTCTTAAAGTTGTTGTGAGCTGCCTTGTGAACCTGAAGGATCATTTCTATCTCAAGAATGTCTTTTGCACACCTTGCGTTTTTGAGAGTTATTCTGTTTTTCTGTATACAGACAACAACTAACTTAGCAAACAGTAGATATTGTTCAGCTAATGTGCAAACACCCATCCTTCATTATGGCATGAAGCATCTAATTTTTTCACTTTATGTTGTAAAGAATGCATCCCCGGGTTTTTTGTTTTGGCTTTAAAGAGAGCATCATTAAGTGCTGTGCCAAGAAACCTGATTAAGACACTATTCTAACTTGTAAGTTCTTCTAAAACAAGCATTCATTTGACAGCTTTAAGTAGATGACAAATGAGCTTTTTTAAAAGAACATTTTAAAATCAAAGAGGTAAACCAATTCTATCCTGCAAGAAGAAAAAATCATTAATTTGTTAGACTAGTTTGACACATATCCCATCAACAAAAGAATGCAGATTGTCACAGCTGTCTTAAGCAGTGATAAGGAATGAGTTATTCAGATGCACTATCCCTTCCTTGATAAGAATTATGCAAGTTATTTTACTACCACTGACTACGATGGCACTGCACTGACAGTCTCCTTATGGTTCCCCAACACCCCCAGCAGCTGGAAGTGGCAATTTTGCACCTTCTCAAAGAAAGCTCCTGAGCATGGGCAGTACTGGGCTACTAAGGGCTATGCTCAGAGAAAAATGACATACTAAAACTTTACTGAACTCTCCAGGAATCTAGGGGTTCCTGTTTTTAATTTTTTTCTTCTTCTTCTTTCTGTTTCCTTAGTCTAAGATTCCACAAATAATCCACGAATAACTTAGTGGTTTAAGTTCCCTTTCTTGGTCATGACTTCTATATTTCACGAAAAGTGCTGGCAGCAGCAGCTGCTCAGGCAGTTTAGATGATGCTGTTTGTGCTCTCCGATGAGATGAGCACCTCAGCACTGCACTTCATGGCAGTCACCATGGAGGAACCCTCTGTGCCTCTAGTGTGCCACGGACATCACCACTTCATAGGATTTCTCTTCCCCTGCCACGTCCTCTGGTACCTTCAGTTTGGATGCTGGTCCTTTTAGTTTCCAAACAGTCCTCACTGTGGCCATAGTGACAGATGGAGGAATCTGGGCAGGGGGAACAGACATCTCACTGTTCTCTCTGCATGTCGGTGCCTCTCTCAAATCACTATTTTATTACCTGCACAGCAGCTCAGGTAATGCCTTGGTATTAGACTCACAGGATACCAGAATTACAGAGGCGGAAAAGGATATGAGTAGCAGGAGGAAGTGTTAATATGACATGTTTAAAGCAGGTCTTTCTGTCATCTTGCATCAGGCAGCTGTCAGTAACCCAACAAGATTTATAATTTAAAAAGAAAAAAAATGAAGTCATGCTTTTTTGATAAAAAATCTGTTAGAGTCACCACACAGAGCAAACAACTTTCTGTTCAAGTGTATGTGGTGACTCTCTCTCTGGGAAAAGTTTTATTTTTCCCTTTGCGATTTATCCACCAGTCAAACCTCCACACCTACCCCAGCCTTCAGCTGCTGCCAGTTCGTAAAGTGTTTTGTGACATGACTGTCACTTATGAATCTCATAAAGCTTTATAATGCCACCTCGACTTTCCACATTGACCAACTCTCTCCTCCCTATCCTTCACAGAGGGAAAGAATTTTAAAGAAACAAAAGAGGAGTCAGTCACCTAACCTCACATTTGCAATGCGTGGCTGCAGCCTGAGCTGAATCAGAGTAGTTTGAAATTGAGTCATTTTGTCTAGTTTGCTCTAATGTGATAAGGTAGATGGGATAGAAATTCTATATATTATTACACAGAATTATTTCAAACATGGAGCTAAGATAAAAGCAGAGTCCAGGGAGGGCTAATCTGTGCCTGTCAGCCCACACTTTAATCACATGCCGATTACTTTGTTAGTCATCTCTTCATCAGTGCTCTCAACCCACTCCTGCTCCTCCTGCAGTAAACTTTAATTAATCAAAGAAACACTGGAGTTACTCACTGAGAATAGAGAAACAGAAAAATGGAGGAGCTGAATGCCTCTCATCACAAGTGAGAGTGAATCAGTTTCGAGGTAGTGGAAAAGACAACTCTTTAAACTCAAGCAGCAGGAAATCCTCTCTGTAAGCAAACATTTTGAAACAATCCAAAAGGAAGACTTCTGTACCACTGCACTTTTATGTTTCTTTCCCCGGCATATGTTTTGGGTTAGCAGCTGGTCTTGTACAATAAATTAAACGAGAAAAAAGCAAATAGAACAACACATGAATCACCTGTGTGGAGAGTTCACTAAAATCACTGCTTTTCATCTGCTATGCATTATCCTCACTCTGATGGGACAACTGCTAGCTAAAAGTCAAAAACAAGCAAGTCACACAATAGCAAAACCCCACCAACAGGCTGAGCCAAAGTACACTTTGGCTCACTTCTTTCTAATTTTAGTGAGCTAGCACCACCCTTACGTGGTAGGTAATTGTGCCGATTACTACAACAGTAACAGCATCTGTCATGTCACCAGCAAGTAACATCTGAGCTGTTATGGTTTTGTTGTGCTCTTAGGGATAATAATTAACCATTGACGGAAAGGAAACCACCACAGTAAATGATGATCCCACTGTACAACAAGTTGAACAAGTTGTCATGACTCGCTGAAGAGAATCCATGACAGAACTAAGGTGTTCTCCTCCTGGATCACCATCCTTGCACTAGAACTGCACTCTTGCCCATCACATCAAAGCAGGCAGCATGAGATCTGGAAGGTGATTAGTTATTCACTTGGGAAAATTTCCATATCAGTTCCAGAGTGTCAAGAACCTATTACATGACCTTAGCTATCAGGTAGTATATTGGAGAAACAAAACAGACTGCTGGATTTTCCAACAGCAGCCAGTACTGTGAGTCACACAGAAGAGCCGTACTTCAGACAAAAGTTGCCTATTAGCCTTGCACGCCCATGAGGGATTCTGAGCAGCATCCTGCACCCAGCATGCACCTGGCACATTTGCATAATTTGCAGTATTAGAGTAGAAAGAGGATTATGAAAACAATGACTGAGGCAATACTGAGCTCCAAATGGACGTGCTGCTACTACCCTACCATAGCAGGCTGCTGACAGAATGAGCTTTAGATAGATTTGTCACATCTTTTGCCTTAGTGTCCCTTCATTCTTCTCCTAACCTATTACTCCTTTAATGACTCTCTCCCAGCTTCTCTTTCCTCTCACTTTTCACCACGATCTACTCAGCCACTACATCACTCTTTCCCTCTCTCCCACTCATGATGATGCCTCTCTTCATGCCAGTGTCTCTGCTTCAGCCACAACAAACTATGAACAACTACATCAGGATCCTCCTTTTGACAGCAAGTACTGACACATACATGAAAAGACAGTAAGAATCAGCTTTTTCCTCCATTTGTGGAGACATCCCACTTCTTCCCCTCACCTTGCTGTCAGTCAGTCATTGCTCTCACGCCTGATCATGTGAGGATACAAAAGATCCTAATAACTAGGTTTGAGAGGAAAAGGAGCTAAGCTTTACAAGAGCTCACCATCTGGGCAGTACTTGGTATAGAGCTGTCACTCAGTGCCAAATTCATGTGCCAAGTCAGATCCATCATTACAGAGATGCCTGTGTGCATGGACCATATTCTGAGCTGAAGCAGGACAAATCTCAAAGAAGTAATCTCTGTTTTCATACATTTTCATCTCAGGCAATGCTGTAGAAGCAAAGTCCCCAATCTAGCATTTCAAGATGCTATTGCTGCATCCCAAACAGCAAAACAAGCACCAAGAGTAACGAGGTACTGCTCCTCTCAAGCACTCTGCAATGGGCAGAAAGAATCCTACCCTGTTACCCTTAAACAATCTCAATTTTGCTGCAGCAAACTGCCATCTCCCTTCCCTAATCAAACCCCCAGAGTGGCAAGTGCATTTGGCCACCTCTGTATTTCAGTCTAGGAAAGAGAATGCCTGTTGTGCTGGCACAGGAAGGAGGCACAGGCAGCCATGCACAAACTTGCTGACCTGGCACAGCATTCAGCTGTAACACACAACTGCTTTCTCAGGCAACTCATTGTTAGCATTTAATTGTGAACACTGTAGAAAAGGCCAAGAGATTTGGATGGAGGTTATGGGAAGCAAAGCATGATCTGGAATGCTGTTCTGCAGTCTAGAGAGCAGCTGGGTAAAGACAGCAGAGGCTGCCTGGGTAAATGGGGAAGGCTGAAACTAGCACCATGCAACAGCCTGTCTCGAAGCACAAGCAAGACTGGATCGCCACAGAAATCAATTTTCATACCTACTCTCACAGCCACTATAAAAAGTATATAAATCACATCAGTATAAAAATCATGTAAGCATTGCATGATTGGATTCAGGGGTGGAGGGAGTAAAGGGAAAATTCATCTTGCTCATGACAGTCCTCTTCCCTTCATCTCTGAGGGACCTTTAAGTTCCTTCTGATACCCAATTCCTACCAGGACCTGTAACTTACCATGTCACCCAGCTGAAACCCTGCTTAGGATATTAAAAAGCAAAAATATATGCTTCTCAACAGAACTCTCTGGATTATCTAACTGATTTTTAGAAATTAACAATAATAATGCTAAAACATCCAGCAGCCTAATTATCAGCCACTTTTCATTTATATCCCCATTAAATTCACAGCTGCTTTGCAAAGAGACAGGCTGCTGTATGAAGACTGCCTTGTATGCTCTCACCCAAGCTGCTTCCATTTATTCCATTGAGAATGACGACACAAATAACTCAAATGCCTGCCTGCTATTTGGCAGGTGCCATTGGTGTATGACACACTATTCAAAAAGCAAAGAGCAAGAATGACATGATGTTCTAAAGTGAAAAACCAGGGCAGTTTATTCCTCTCACGGTAATAAAACTGTTTATTTTCAAGTATCCACTGACATTTTCACCATCCAAAGGAATTTTACGGTGAGCTAAATCTGCCAGGTTACCTGTCCTGTAATGAACCACAGCTGAAAAGTGGGGAGCTGTGAACACAGCAACTGCTGTTGAGGGGTGGGGGAAGAACTGACAAGCAAGGTGTCTGCGTGACTGGCACACTGCAGATAGGACCCCGAGGTGTCACAGTGCCATCTTCCAAAACTCACCCAGCTGGGTTCCTTGGCAGGAGCACCACAAAAAGAAGAAAGAACCTGGAATTGCATTTTCTTGGCTCTGAAACATGCTAAATTGATTGAATACGTGTCAGCTTTATGCAGTGAGATATTTCAGCATCTCTAAAATGTGTTTGCAGGTGTATTTCTAATTTGCAAGGACATTCTCATGCCAAGTACCATGTGGGTACTTACCTGATGACACAAATCTACAGGAAGAACAAGTCTGCATCATCTCAGCTAAGAAATGAAGTAGTTTTGCTAGACAGAACTAGGCTGATTTCAGGCAGGAGGTTATAAGGAAACACAGAGAGGTGTATTATACCTGTGGATTATACAGAACCTTGTATTATACCTATGGATTACATAGAGCCTTGGTATAACTCAATCAACCAGTGCTTTGGCCCTGAAACTATTTGTTGCCTGTAAGGTGGTCTGTCAAAACTGATGCAGTTTTTACACACAAATTCCTGCCCACTGAGATGCAGGCTGGGATTCTCCTATCTATTTCACATTCAGGAAAAGGCTCTCACTGTAAAATTTTACCTACTGTATATTCCAGCTGGAATAATCCAGATGACCTAAGGAGAAACAGTTTAAATAATGAACAGACACCCTGAGATGTTTTGTTTTCCAGGATCAACTAATCACACCCTGCCCAAAAGCTTGATTCAGTGTCTCCAACAAAAGTGAGAAGCACAACTGAGAAGCATGACTGAGATATTTTCTAGTAATTACATTTTCACAGCAAGCAATTTTATCACCATATAAAATGAAATTGTTTCTATCCACTCACACTACCCATAACTAAAAAAACAGGAAAAATACAAAACATGTGAAATACTGTTTTTACAGCAGCCCTCAAAGGTCAAACATAACCTTTGTACTCAGCTGATGTTTGCCTATTCCTGATTTCAAACAGCAAGAAAATGGGTTATTCGGGACATATTTGGTTTAAAGGTTCTCTTAAACAGACTCTTCAAAGCCAGCCATAGGATAGCGAACAAAACATATATTTAAAACATTGAAAATGCTCAGTTTCTGAAGACATTGATTGTATTCAAAGAAGAAAAGTTTGTCATGAAAGAATGAGTATGGAAAAATGATGCTGGAGTCAAGCAGAATACAAATTAATACAGAAAACCTGTTTGGCAGCAGCAGCTGACATGAGAGATGACAATGCCACACTTTAGTGTTTTACGAGTTGTAAAAAAGCATCTTTAATAAGATCAGGGCTGCTGCACCGACAGCAATACTCCCAGTACGTTTATCTGAAGCAGAGGTTGCTACATTTTGTGCACAAAGATCTTGGGGCAGGTGCAGTTTATAAATGGCAAAACAACCCTAAAGTACAAGATGCAGGCTTAAATAATAATTTGCAGTAAATGCTACAACCTGAGCTACAATGAGAAAGAAAACTTGCACTTATGATTTGAGGGGCTGACTTAGCCAAAAAGTCAACAAATCCACAATGAAATATGGAAAAGTATAATGAGCCTAACAGCTTTGCAGGAATTTGTGATAGGATTTGCATGCCTTGGTTCCGGTTTTAGAATAAATCAGATGTCAAGTTTGGATTCAGTCTAGAATTTTGCAGTGTTTTTAATTACGGGGTAACCAAACTCTGAATAAAATACTTATTTTAAGTTCTGTTTCCAAGTCCATCAAAAAACCCTGTGAGTTTCACAGTCGCTTCTAGCTAACCTCAGCCAACACACACAGGTTACTGATGATATCAGCTTGATGAATTACATCTGGTTTCATCACCATGCAGCTCATAAACCACAAAGCAGACCAAAAGCACATTTTTACAAAATAATTCTGAGTCAGTCAGGTTGCAGAGCTTTAAGATTTTGAACTTGGAAATCAGGAGCCAAACACATGTGAATTCAAGGCAGTATGTTTACTATCAATGATGTTTCCTCTCTTCCACAGCTATAAACATTTGGGCGGCTTATTTTTGAAGGGGTAAGGAACAGGCCATGAAATTAGATTCAATGATTCTGTTTGCTACAAGAAAACAAGATATTTTTATTTACAGGCTTATAGCTGAGTGCTCTGGGAGCTCTCCTGATAAATGCTTCACCAGCTGAGTCACAGTGCGCACAGGATTAGTCACGGCTGAGGAAGTGTCCCAAGGTTTCATTTACAGCCACAGATTTACCTGATGTATATTAATTTCTCCGGTGAGCAGCAGCTCTCTGAAGATGTGTGCTTCAGAAGCCTTGGCTCCGTCATTGCCTCCACGTCACCAGACCCTCGAAGACGAGTGTCAGAGCGCCAGCACGCACGGAGGAAGGCGATGTCTGCCGGCCGCGTAGGGAAGTGGAACGGAGGGCTCCCAGCCTGTACATCAACATATGTTCTGTGGGCCTCAGCAGAGCAGAGCGTGCGTCACGCTCACTTGACGCTATTTTAGGCTACAATGGGTAAACTAAATGACTTAGCTGAGCGACCCAGCACACTCCTTTCATTACATGCTCCAGCAGAGAAGCTTGAGCAACCAGCAGTACTTCTGTGCATGTGAGCTTCTACCCATGGTGCTCCCACTCTGCGCATGGGGAGCAAGGACAAGAGGTAAATAACTTTGCCCAGGGTTTAATTGCAAATCCCTGGCAGAATGAAACCTCTACCAATACCTCAGGCGTCCAGGTTTCAAGTCACCCTCTCCATGTAATCCCTCAAAATCCTCTGCCTGAAAGATCTGACCTGGCAAAGCCTGGCTCTTCCATGAGAGTTGGAAATAACTGCCTTCATTGGATCACCAAACAAATACAAGGCATCTCTGTTACCTTTGCTCACGAGCTTGAGCAGAGTCTGAACATGGGTGTGTGCACGAGTTGGCTGCACATCCTCTGTTTTGAGAGGCTCACATGAAGCAAAAGGAAGATCAAACCTGGCCACTTCAGCAACTGTATGAAACCAGAAACACAAGATTCCTAAATGGCTGAAGAGTGTAACCAGCCTTTGAACCCTAAGACACTTGTGTTTCTGCACCTCACATCCAGTTTTCACACATATGTTGAATTTAGATATGCAGAGCCCTTCCACTGGTGCCCGCATCCCCATGCTACGTGTGTGAGCGGTGCTGCTTTCCCAACAGGCTGTTCACATCCTGCCCAAGGGATGTCTACATCTTGCTACATCTCAGAGACTTGTCCCCAGCCAAGTGAACTACAGACACCTTGAAGTTTCTTCAAGTGAAAGTCTATCTTAATGAAAAAACAGTGAAAAAAAGAGAAAATTGTAAATTAAAAATTATTAAAACTGCACTTAAAGGCTATGTTATTACAATAATAGCACCTAAAATAAACGTACAATCACCGTTAAAGACATTTTTACACAAAAGCAAACCACAGTGAAGCTGCTCCATGCTGGCTTACATTGTTTATAGCTTTGAAGACAAATACAGAGGTCAATTTGTCTAATAAAAATAAACAGCTCCACGAGACTGTTCCGTTTCTTTTGAGATGAATATACATTTTATCTAGTTTAGCATGTCCATTGGGTTTGTGCTAAACATTGGCTCAGTTTGGCATTTCTTCCTGCAGCAGAACACAAATTGTTAACTCTCACCTGTAGGTTAAACCATGCCTTGTTTCCTTCCTTCTATTATTCTGTATTCTCCTTCCTCTCTTCCTGTTTCTGTGCTAAGGATACTGACATCTACTTATGACAAAATTTTCCTCCTTGCTTTCAACAATTTCTCCAATAAACAAATTGCCAATTTTTCAAAAATTTCTCAAATGAACACATTTTTGTAGAAGCTTCTTTGGTCCTTGACAGAGAGTTCTTTAATACCATGTAAATGTAAATATATTGTCTGGAAGCTTGACCAGTTCTGAAAAAGAAGTAAATCAATATCTACCAAACACCCTGTACTAAAATTACTTGTATTATTAAAACAACTGATGACAAGACTAGTCCACAGTGATTTAAAGTTTCAAAACCAATAATGTTTCCCTGCTCAGATCTATACAGATGCCCCAAAGAAAAGAAAAATTGTTTCCCAAGTGGTTTCACTGAGAAAAAAAAAAAAGGCATTAACATCGCTGATCTAATATTTCAACCACTTTGCACCACAGTTCCTGACAAGATCTCCCTCAAGGTAAGCCTTAAAATTATATCACCGCCTAATTTCGCCGTGTTTTACATTAGTCTGAAGCCATGTCTAGATTTTATTGAACTTTGATTCTGTTATTGGTTTTACATATTATCCAGATTAAACTTTTAATATAGTTTCGTGGTTTGAAAAGCATCATCATCTACTGGTAGGGAGTTTTTAGTGCAGCGGGAAATGGAATTAGGAGAGATCCACTGACTTAATTGAAGATGCCACTAAAAGCTTTGCCAACTGCAAATATCCTGTCCTTCCAACTTCAGCAGGGATCCTGGGAAGGGAGCGTGGAGCAAACTGTGCTCCGTGTACAAAGCAACTCTGCTCTAGAGGAGTCTCTGATACAGAACAGACCTGCTGAGGTACATCACATCTAGGGGTGCATTTAGTGCCTTTAGACCACTAACTCTGTCAGTATGATTTTAGGATGTGCAATAATTTGATATGGTAATTGTGCTATGTTGTGCCTGCCAAAGGAAACACCTCTACCTTCTCCACTGCTGCAATGCATATTCAAATCACCAAAGTAACTAAAAAAGGAGAAATGTACTATGAAAACTCACCTAGAGACCTGCCAGTAGTATTTCCTATGGTCAGCATTCTGATTCACCAGGCAGCTACCGTCTTCATTCTATTACAATAAAAAGGAGGTAGAGGCCCCAAATGAATGCCCTAAAACTAGCAATACTGACACCATGAGTGTTAGTGAAATAAGTCTGCTAGGAAATATCTCAAAAAATGGAAAAGGCAGAAGAAAAAAACCCTGTTTGAGTTTTGCACCATGTTTCCTCCCTGTATCTTAAGATACCAGCATCATGACTCACTCTGGAGATTTGAATTGCTCCCTGGGCAACATGATCTTCTCATACCAGCTTTGTTCCTCATGCTAGCAAAAACTGGTCATCCACGAATTCTGAATGAAGAAACTTCCTTATTAGTCATCTCTGGATCTATAAAACTAATACCGGAAAATGGTGTTTAAACAAGCCCACTGCCGCTACAGGTTCGTGGCCTTCCAGCATTTCCAATCTAAATACTTTCATCAGGTGTGGGAGGAAGGATAGAAAAGTGAAAAAAAAGTCAGATATGTAAGACATCTGGCTCTAGACAAAATCTATGGGTCAGCACTCCTTGCAGCAGTTTGGATCTATATTTAGGTTTTCATGTTGATATGCCTGACTGGCAAATCCCTTGGTGATTTTGAAACTGATGCTTAAAAAAAAACTCCAAACTTGAAAACCCACCAAGCCTTCAAGCTCAGAAGGCTGAGCTCTCAGTTGCACTTTAGCTGGTTAGCTGTTCATCCTTATGTATGTTGTAAAACACAGTCACTTCTCATACTCAATTAAAAACTACAGACCAAATTCTCCTTCCGAACACAGGAAAAACAGGTATTTGTCTACACATGGTTGTGCCTGCAACTCTCCTGGAATAGTTCAGTACATTCCTGACTTGGCATGAAACAAAAAACTCAGAGTAAAGCACACTGCATCTCAATAATTCATGTTACAGGCATGTTGCCTCATTCAAAAGATACTGCAATAGTATCAAGTCGTACCCATTGTAATGGTCACCGACAAAAAATATCACCTTGTTCCCATGGACATTGGTTGCTTTTTTGTTTAAACCCTCTATGCTGGTAACAGGACAGGCTCAAATGCCATCAAACAGCATCTTGCACCCTCTCACCAAATTATGTGAATAGGATTGACCAAGGTGAGGACAAACATCCCCATAATTGCAGGGGACCTAATCAGAATCCATCATCTATCCCTGAATCAACAAAGTGCTAAGCTAAGCGCTAAGCGCTCCTGCAGATCTAAAACTTTGGAAATACTTCAGATCTTCTACACCGAAGAACTGAAACCTTCTCACACAGGAAGCATAGCACAAGTAATCAAATCCTCATGGAAATCCTCATTCCAGCATATCAAACAGCACAACATACCAACTACACCTATTCTCCTTCGTAACTAAAGGATACACATAGCTCTGCACTTGGGCAGTGCAAGATGAAATTGCTAAAAAACCTGAAATAAAAAAAAAATAAATAGCCAACCAAACCCCTCCTATAGATTTTTAGCCAATACACAATGAGTAAAAATTATCCCAGAGCCCAAACATGGTGTTGACGTCTCTGTGTGAGCAAGAACCCAAATCTTGTTATATCTCTAAATTGTCTATATCTTACTATACCCTTGGCAATCTGTTATCCTAGTTTCCCATTAAGATGGATACCACAATATGTTTTTATTAAGTTTAGCATTTAAAGAAATATCAACCAGTAGCGCCACTATTTTTTCCTTCAAATGACATAGAAGTAGGAACATTGATAAAAGTAGTTCTAAATGCCCATCTGATATACTCTTCTTTTATTAGGAGCCTCTGCAAAGTGCCATTTCCTGGCCAAGGATCCAATCTGACTTCATCTGTAGACGGCTACAGTGACATGCAAGAGAATTTCTGTAAAAGACATTTCAGTTTCATTTTCAGAGGAAACATCTTTAGAAGGATTTCCAGTTTCTCTAAGTGTTGGATCAGCTGTAGGATGTAAGACAACACTCTCTGGTTACCAAACACTCTGATTACCAGGAACAGGATGCTAAACCACATGAAAGCAGTCTCGCTGCTCAAGTAGTGACTAACATGATGTAGAAGGAATGTTTAACAAGTTCGTTCATGCAACAGGATGGGTGAATGCCATCTCTCACCGCTAACGTGCACACTCCAGAAATTCTCTCACTTCAGGAAAACGTGTCTGAAAGTCTGTCAGTACAAGGAAGGATGGAAAAGTTTGGAACAGTGAGGCACATATTTTGCATTTTATGTAAATTGTACATATTGTTTATATTGGTAAAGGAAACACACCCATGTGTGTGAATTCTGCAGCTACTATGGCATAGTTAACCTTTTTAAAGGTTCATGTACCCTACAGTTAGCAAAAATAAACTTATCATAGCTCAGACACAAAAATGTTAACTGCTGGCAACTTCTAGGTTCACAGGATGGAAGTACAATACAGCATGACAAAGTCAGACCACAATAGTCCTTGATGCTGCTCTGATGCCAGTTAATCACAATCTGTTTCTGCATCAGTAGAACTCACTATTTGCCATGGACTCCTTGAATTCTATTTTAGAAAGAGAATTCTTCATTTTCTCACTGGATTTCATTTGATATTCATCAGTACTATGTGGCAGCATTTTAAAAGTATTCATTTCTACAACATAAGGTATCTGTATTATCCCTTGTTCTAAAGGAGGGCAAAGAAACAGAGGTACTGAGGTCCAAAGGTGTCCACGTGACTAATAAAATTTAGATGTTGTTAACTTCAGAAGAGGCAGAAAATAATCAAAACCCTCTTTAAAAGTCAGTAACACTGTTTCAAATATCCTCCTATTTCCGACTGCCCCCCAAAACTACTCATATGGCCTAAGTAACACTGATGAGGAGTGGCAGCTCTTCCAAGCCAAGATGCTATGAACTGTCAAAACCTAGGAATGTATGACAGCTCCTAAAAGCAATCTAACCATGCCCCTGTGGTAGCAAAGTTACCTCCAGATGAATCAGAGCTTTTGTGGTCAGTTCTCAACTACAAGTCCCATGGGGCAATTAGCTCTAAGTTTACGCTCTGAGCTTTTATTCCACACACAGATCTACATCACTCACAATATGTAGAAACTCCTACACAGGAGAATAAACCCAGTTCTTTACAGGGCTATTCAGTAGCCCTCTTGCAAGGCTCTCTTCCTCTTCTTTCAGCTCACTTTCCTTTAAAATTCAGCAAACAGCAATACAGGACCCACAAACAACTGCCTATTTTTAACTGCACATTCTTGGTTACTGTAAATCCTGTGTTCTGAACAGTGCTCAGACCAGGCATATGCAGCTCCCATGGGGGTGGACCACCAAAGACTGACTGCTGGCACTGAGCTGCAGCTGTGGGACACAGCAGAGCAGCTCACCAGCACCCAGAGGCCACACAGCTCGTGGTGGGCGGCTGCTGACCAGCTGCCACAAACCGCAGCCAGTGCGTGGCACACAGCTGTCCTGGGGAAAACACACACAGTCATTACTGCGGTCAGCCGCACCTCGTATCCCCTTCCCTCCCCTCTCATGTGCTCATTACAAGCTGCCCTCTCCCTATGCATACAATACCCTCCTGTTCATCTACCCTCACTATGCAGGACTTGGGTCTCCTCTCCCCCACAGCAGCCCCACAATCCATCACAGCAGTCCATCTTGTTCTTTACTTCCCAGGTCCCTCCCCATACACAAAACAAAATACCCCCACGCTGTTCCCATACTAACCTCAAGTTCCTGCTTCCCAAACCTCCCACACTGCTGGCTGGCTTGCTGCTTCAGCTCCTCTCCTAATCCTCCCAGGCTCCTCTACCTACTGCAATGGCCCTTGCTCTCTACTTTCCAAACTTCCCTTATCTTCTCAGCATTCCTGCCACTCAAACACCTTCTGGACGTAAGGAGTCTCACGAGCACAATTCCTGGCACCCTGACAAGAAGAAGAACCAGCATCTCCAGCTGCCTTCTCCTGCAGTGCCCAGGCCCCCAGGGCTGACACTGACGCAGATGGCAGAGCGCCTCAGAGAAAGAAGTCGCACCTTGACTTGGAATATTGCTCCCAACCTAAGGCTCCCACAAAGCTGCAAATCCCATCTGACAGTCTGTTTTGTGTAGGCCTGATCAAGACCCAGCAAACGGACCTGCTGTTTGTGCCAGTAAAGTAAACGATCACACTGGCAGGTTGTCATTTCCCACGTAAGCTGGCATTCTCACAAGCTGTCAGTTGCAGGGGAATGGAAATCCAACAGCCTCAAATCCTTCTGAAGTGGATGACATCATAAAGGATGCAAGTTTTCAGTCCATTCTTCCTAATTCTGACATTGTCTCCTTATCCCCACGCTGCCCCACCCCGGATCTTATTCTTCATCGAGTTCTGATTCACTTTTCCTCCTCAGTTTTAGTCACTGTGCCTTTTTCACCAATGGGACATAATTTCTACGGTCATTCAGAGGACAGAACATGCTTGAACTCTCAGTTTCTTTGCTTAGCACCACAACTTGCACTGATTACCTGGGCTGCAGAGAGTCAAATTATCTTCAGGAATGTGTGCACAACTCACCTACCTCACCTTACTTCCACACAAAGTTCTGTGTAAGTAGGCATTGCAAAACCTGACAATTAGGCCAAATTTCAGGAGAGTAAAGCAGCAGAAAATGGAGACTTAAAACATGCAGAACTTCACTAAGAAATGTTGAGCCCATGCTTTAAAGCAAAGAGGCACTTGAACCTCTCAACAGTGTAAGTGTGTATTTTAATCTAGTGCCTGGGCAACCAGCATTTCTTTCTGTAACTTGATTTTATAAGAACCAAACTGCTGAACTGCTACGTTCAGCCAGACTCAAACAGCCAGTGCAGAAAAAAACAAAATCAGGCTGTAGAAATAAATTTTGCAGAAGCAACAACAACAAAATGCCTCATAATGGGAAATACTGCATAATTGCATCTACGGACAAAGTTGACAGTTCTGCTCATAACAACAAATGATTTAAAAAAAACCCTGAAATCAAGCAAATTTTGCTTAGAGGCACAGGACAACTGAACAAAACTCCCCTGTATCTTCAGGAAAACAACCCTAAATACTTAAATATTAATACAATATTTTCTTAATCCAAATTAATATATCAATAACTTTCAAGACTGACACACTGCCTGACAGGGCAATGCCTGCCATGCAGGCAGCCTAACAGAAAAGCCTAAATAGATTCAGTATCTCCATTTTGGCCTAGACTTGGGTTGCAGTTTCTGTCATGAGGACAGACTGGTTTGTTTGCAGAAGCCAATTTTTTGCTAGTGGCTAGGTATCTGTGCTGAGCACAACAATACACCCATAACAAAGCTGAAAAACAGGACATTAAATCATTTGGACATCATAACATCTTCACAGCATTGGTTGCTGCTCAGCACTCGGATCTCTGATCTTTACGTGCTTCAGGATTTAACTTTTAGGAATGCAGAATGTTGTGGATTTAAGTGTACTTAATCACCAAACCATATCCATGTTTCAAAAGACTGTATAGTCCCAGTTACCTTCGAACACAACTTCCTATATACGTTCCCATTATCTAGCCATAGAAATCACGCAGAAGGCTGTAAAAAAGAGGCAGAATTGTGGACCTGTAGCAGAGTTGTTTCCCGAGCCGCTAGTTAAACACGGCCGGCCATGCACACGTCTTGCGCAGCACCACTACCACCTCCTGGACAAGCCCAGCGTGGCTGCGGGACGCGCCAGCGCCTCTTCCGACCGCGCATCACTTTTCCTTGAAAGGCAGGCAGCCCCTTGCCGAGCGGCAAGGCATGCCCAGCTATCCCGGGTACCGCAAACCTCACCTTCCCAGCCGGCCGTGCCATTCCGTGCCACCGCCGCGCCCGCTCCCGGCTGCCAGCCCGGCCACAAAGGCTCCAGGTGCACCAGGTACACCTCGTTGTTCCTCAAGTGCAGTCAGGTCACTCGGACAGCTTCCCACCAGGAATCACAGCTGAAAGCCCCAATGCTAATGGCAACAGAGTTTGTCTTTGGTAAAAGCCAGTTAAGTTTGCTTTTCTTTCTGTTTCTAAGTTATATATATTGCTGTAAGTAGTGCTAATGTGCTACTAGGTACGGTATCTGTCCAAGCACCAAACATTTAATGGACTATAAGACATATTTTTTAAAAGGTGTAATCTGTAAGACAGCAGGAAGACACCCTCCTTATACTGTTTTTCCTCAATATAGTAAAAAAGAGCTTCTCTAGTCGAACACAGAAAAAAGGTCTCTGTTTTCATGTAAAGATAACTCCAGTTTTAAGGGTGCAATTAATGAGAATTTTCAGTTTGTAGGAATTAAAGATCAGTGGCTTCAAGATCTGGCTTGTCTTCCTATATATAGCATATATAGCTTATAATGTTGGTGGCTCTTTTTAGATGTCTGCAGACCCCATAAAACTCCATACTCTACCATAAACTACATACTCTACTATATAACCATAAAACGTTTTCAAAATTAACTCTCACCAAACCTTTTATAGAAATAAAATGCCTCTTTATGCTTGCTCCTGCTGATGCAGCCACATAAGTGTTCTCCTTTTTGCTATTGCTGCCTTTGGAGATACCTGGACAGTGGATGCCTTCTCGGTCCCTCTCTGTCACTTCGATCCTACAGATGCAGCAAAGATTTCTTGTCCTGAAATGTGAAGTTGAAACTGATTGTACTAATGCCCATTCTAACTGATAGGTATGCTCATAAAGTCATTAGGATTGCTCTGTATCAAAAAAATTGTACGTATTTCAACAGTTGCTGATCTGTCCGCACAGTCTTATCAAAAATGTTTTCTTAACTATTTCTAGTTTATTATTACGTAATAATGAAAATACTAAAAAGATGCTCTTGCTATTTTCATTGTTACACTTGGTCTCATCAATCGTCTCTGAACAGTGTCCAGTAATTTCTGCATTTTAATTATCAAGTCATACACCAAGATACAGAAATGTGTTTCATTCCAGGTCAGGATATCCTTTGAGGACTTAACCCAAGTGTCAGAGAACACAGTAGATATATTTTCCTCATAATACATAAACAAATCCAGTGAGTGAGGTCAGCTTCCTGTGCAGCACCATGTGCCTGTGACCATGAGGGACAGGGAAGGACAGGATGTTTGCAGGAGAAGACACTGATCCTCCTGCTAATACGAGGAAAATTTTTGGTCATCTGCTTAATTTGCCTGGCTCACAGGCTCACAGCCAAATTAATCACTGGCTTTCCACCAGAAATATATATTTCTTCCTGTGACAGGCTTAAAGAAGCTGCTGAGCTTTTCCCCTCAGTTTCCTCTCCTGTCGCAGGACGAATATCAAAACTTCATCTCTTCTGAATTGTTTGGTAGTAAGTTTTGCATGGTTCTGATGATCATGTAAGTAGCCAGAGGGTGTTGCTGTGTTTGATACTGTCAGGAACAAAGATGTGAGTGAGCGAACCCCCTGCATCCAGGCAGGCTCAGGGACCCCCGGTCCCCTACAGCAGTGTGTGCTCAGACAGGAGAAATCTGTCATGGTTCCTCTGTGAACTAAGAATCACAGAACGGTTTGGATGGGAAGAAACTTTAAAATTCATCTCATCCCAACCCGCTGCTGTGAGAAGGGCCACCTCCCACTAGACCAGTTGGTTCTGAGCCCTGTCCAGCCTGGCCTTGAACAGTCAGAGCCGAGCTTTGCCCCAGAGAGGTGTTGCTGCCATCAGGAGCACGATGAGAAGGATACAGCCTCAAGCTGCACCAGGGGAGGTCTAGGCTGGACATCAGGAGGAATTTCTTCTCAAAAAGGGTGATTAGACATTGGAATGGACTGCCCAGGAAAGTGGTGGAGGCACGGTCCCGGAGGTGTTTAAGGAAAGACGGGACATGACACTTAGTGCCGTAATTGAGTTGACATGGTGGTGTTGGCTCTGAGCTCGGACTCGATGATCTCGAATGTCTTTTCCGACCAAACTGGTTCACTGGTGCTGCTGCCGTCAGTCCTGTCAGGGCTCGTACGTCCCCCGCTCCGATGCCGGTCCCCGTCCCNCCCGGCTGCGGCGGCGGAAGGAGCCGGAGCGAAGCGGCCGCAGCCTGACGGGACCCGGAGCGGAGCCCCCGGCCCGGGCACGGCCCGCACCCCGCACCGCCGAGGTGAGACTGCCGGATGGGCCCTGCCGGCCCCGCGGGCTGAGCTCCTTCACGCTCCGAGCGACCCTGGGCCCGGGCCGGGCCCAGCCCGGGCCTGGGCGCGGGCCTGGGCCTGGCCGCTGGCGCGGGCCCTTCCCAGGCCCGTCTCTTCTCCCGCGCTGCTCCGCCCGCGCTGAGCCCACGGGGAGCCCCGGGAGGGGCCGGTTCACGGATGCCGCAGATGATTTCGGTGCTGAGGCTCAGTGTGTGCGGCATCCGGAGGACACACACCGCAGTGCGCGGGGCTTTGCTGAGGACGTGCATTCATTTTCTAAAGAGCCGGGGAGCTGCGAGGCTTGCTCAAGGCCCCGCTGCTCACACGCTGTAAGCTGTGCGTGTACCCCCTACACAGGCACGTGTTTAAGCTTTGTGTTCTTTAGAAGTCTCTTGAGAGCAGCCGGAACTGCACAAAAATTAAATGAGCGGGTATCTATAGTCAAATTACTGAACAAATACTCATTATTGAAACTTAATGAGCTATGTTTCTAGCATGTTCATAACAGCTTTTTTTGTTGTCATTTCACCTCACTTGGACCTCAAGGCGTGATTAAAAAGCAGCAAGGCTGTTGTTTTGATGTGGGGTTTGTGTGTGTGTGTGTTCCTTGCAGATGTCAGAAGACCTTGCTAAGCAGTTGGCCAGCTACAAAGCTCAGCTCCAGCAAGTCGAGGCTGCCTTATCTGGCAACGCAGACAATGAGGATTTACTGAAACTGAAAAAAGACTTACAGGTGAGAACTTGAGGGTAGGTGAAACTTCAGGGTCTTTTACAAGTATTTTATCTTTTCTTAATATTTGTCCTGCACCAAAAATAGACACTTGGTGGGTTGGTTACTTTCATTTTACATAGCTTGATCTAGTCGTGGTAGGCTTAGTTTGGAAAAACTCAAAATACAGCCTATTTTAAATCTATCTTTTTGGATGCGTAAAAAAGATATACTCATTTATACAGCAAACTCTTTTACTATAAACTTTGGCCAGAGAGGTGAAAGATATGCCAGTGCTGTCTTTACTATGTGTTGGTTTTTAATTTTTTTTTCCTGAAGCATTTCTCAAAGTCATTATTTTTTGTTGCTTTTACTAATGCTGAAGCCTGATGGTTTGGCTTAACATGATGCTCTTACTGAGTTCTCAAATAACTTGATCCAAAACCTGCTTACTCATTAAATGCATTTCCAATGTTAAAAGCTTTGGAGTGTAGTTCTGTATTCCTCGTGCATCTGAGTCTTGATTGTGTTTCTATATAAGAAAGGAAAAGAGTTGTGTTTTTCATTTGTCACAAGAGCATAGTGTGTTCCTAACAGCTAAAACCCATTTCTGGTCCTTGGGATTTGGTTTAGTGACAGGAAGGCCACCCGCCTAATTTTAAATATTTGAGTGGTCTTTTAGATTCTTGTGCATATAAAGACACATTGGCATATAGAAAATCCCAGCAGTGCTGTTAAAATCTGTCATGAGAGTGCAAGATGCTGCTTCATTTCTGTTGTGGATTGCTTTAGCCATCAGGTGTAAAAATATCTAAAACTACCCAGTGCAAGGTTCAGTGACCACTGCTCTGTATGGAAATAACGGTAATAAATTGGGGCTTCAAAACCAAAACACAAGTAGTGCCTCCAAACAGTGAGCTTTAGAATTCCTTTTAAACTGCAAAGCCTTTGTGCCCACAAGGCACTTTATAGATCATCTGAATGTGCTCTGTTGTACACTGTTAAAAGCATGTGTATATTTTTATATTTTTAAAATGCACAGCAAAACCCATATGGGATGATATTTCCGATACCAACACGACCTCGGCTTTGATATGCAGAGATCATTGATGTGAAAGGACAACTTGCAAACTTTTTAATAAAAGCTTTCTGCACAGAATGGGGAAGATCTTTACACTTTCGTCCCCAAAAGGTTTGCTATCCATATGTTCCACCTTGAAAATGACATAATGTTTTGCAGACTTGATATATGCCAGCTAAGCAAACAACTGTAAAAATGGGTTTGATGCATCAGTGTCCCAACTAAACAGCTTTTTGTCTGTTCAAAAAGATGGTTACTGTGTAATTGAAACATCTTTTTCCTGTTATAACTACTGATGCATCTTGTATGCTTAGATTATTCTTGAGTAACAAGATGAAATATTAGAAGAAATTGTTAGAAGTACTTAGCTTTTCACTTTCACTGAAGCATTTCTAGGACAGTGTCTGTGCACCCAAGAACCAAACTTACCTTTTCTAGGATTGATGGCAGCTGTCATCTTCTGTAATTGGAGATGAGATCTGTGGGTGTTGTGCTCTGGAGTGTAGAGCTCTGAAGCTCTGACTGGCTTTGTAAAGACCAGCTGGTCAGGAAAAATCTTGGCAAACTAAGTAGGGTTCCCTGTGGGTCACACCTCCATATCATGGGGATGTGGCACCAAGCCATGTTGTTCAACCTGTTTGGCTGTACTGAGCTGCCGTGGTAGTCCAAGTCCTGCTCAGAAATTTTCTTGGAACGATCTCTTCTCTTAAAGACTTGAGGACTGTCTCACGGCTTGCAATAAAATTAATGTCTCTATCTTGTGAGCTGAGCATTATGGTAGGTGGATATCAGATGAAGATTTTTACCAAAAGCTTGGTTATTTTAATTTCCTGGTGTGTAAGTGGCTTTATTAAATTCCAAGGATTCTTGGTAGACGAGTCTGAAACTATTCCCATCCAAGTTCTACAATAAGCCAACTCCGAGTGTGGCAAGAATTAGTCAACAGTTTGGTGTTACTGGTAGTTGCAGTACCCAAAACACTTGTTTTCAGGAGTGGCTTGTGCCTGATGTGATGTATTTGACCTGCTGAGAGAGATACTTGTCTCAAACCGTGATGCCTCTTGGATTTGCAGGATACAGCTACCTGTATGTTGAGGAATAGTTTGGGATTTTGCACCTGGGAGGGAAAATTAGGCTAGTGCTGCATGTTCTCAAATTAGGGAACTAGATAATCAAAATCTGTTGTGCTTCAGCTGTGGTATTAGGAAAATGGTGAGCTAAGCAGTAGAAGTAATTGTGTGTTTCTGTGCTCACAGTTGCTACTGACTGTGCTTGCTGGAGTACTTATTAACCAGCAGCTCCTCCAAAGCAAAGAGCAAAACTTCTATTAGCTGTTGGAAATTCAGACATTAACATGCTGCAACAGAAACAAACTGTTAGGCCATCGATGCTAGTTGTATAGTTTATCAGATAAAAGTGCATGTAAGTTTATATTGTATTAACTGATTTGGGAAGTGCTTACACTCCTTTAGGTTGTTAAGGGATGATGAACAGCTCCTTCACTGCATTTTCTTGAGTCTTTGTATGCCCACAGCTGAAGTAAGATGTGAAGTGGGGAGGAAAGTTCTGGCTACACCGAGCCTCAGTTGAACACTGTCTGTAACCCTCCCCTGACTTAAATGTTTACTGTTTGTTAGGAGAGTGACAATGGCTCATGCTGAGGTACTCAAAGAACTGGAGAATTTTTCTTCTTTAGGGCCTGCAAAGTTTCTTTGCATTATACAGAAAGTTTATATGGCCCTTTAGGTGCTGTCTTCTTTGACTTTTAACACTAGTGAAAAAGAGAGGTCTTGAGTGCTTAGTCTTTAATGTAATATTTACAGGAAATTGGGAGAGGCTTTTGCAAGCTCCTGCCTGCAAATGCATAATGTGTAGAGGAACTGGGAAATTTTGTTACTTTGTCATCTTGGATTAGCAAGGGAAGGCCTGACCTGAAATCTCAAAGTCGGGGAATTTGGAAAAAAGCAAACCAATCAAAATCACTTAAGGAAACCAGTTCTTTAGTGTGCACCTGAGGCTTTCTCACAGCCTGGAGAGTGCTCTGCCACCCTGGCTCTGGATGCTACCGTTCAGCCAGTGAGAGAAATGCTATAAAAATAATAGGCTGCTTTCTGAAAATTTGAGGAGGGCATGGGCAGCTTTAGAGCACTATAGTGAGGACCATACATGTTTTTATCTACAATTGCGATTAATGAGTTAAATAATTAAATTATTAAAAAACCAAAGCGAGTGTAATTCACACATCAGCAGTGAATATAATACAGTAACTTAAAAACCAAACCAAAACCAGTAAGGTTGGGGTAAAAAAAATATGCTTGATAAGAGGAATATGAAAAAATATTCTTTGTGGGTATTTTGTCTTTTTTAGGAAGTCATAGAGTTAACCAAAGATCTCCTTTCAACACAACCTTCGGAAACTCTTGCAAGTTCTGACAGCTCTGCGTCCGCCCTGCCCAGTCACTCATGGAAGGTTGGGGATAGGTGTATGGCCATATGGAGTGAGGATGGACAGTAAGTGTAGAAAACTTCTCTAACAGTTACATGAAATAGTTCAATGGTAAGAGACTTTCATTCAGTTTGAATTGACCTAGGGTGACTAAAAGTGAAAAGGAACTAGGAAATGAATGTGGTATTAAGTATTCTTGTACTGTTTATTAAAGGTTAGTATTTTAGGTAGCAAAGAGATGTGGAGTTATTTTATAAAAATGCTCTTTTTGTCACTAACCTCATGAAAGTAGGGTAGTTTTCATAAATTACCATTTGCTGATGTAATAAATGGCAGATTGAAAGAATTGGTCTGTCAGGACAGTCTTCTGTAAAGCTTTTGGGATGTGTAGTTCATAATTTGTCATTGCATTCATATATATGTGTCACTGATCACTATGAATAAAAATCCTTGCTGTATCTCGGTTTGGGCCTCTAATTGGAAACTAATTTTAAATCATTAATTGAAAATACTGGTTTGGCTATAAAACAACTAACTATGTAATGTAACTGTAGAATTAATCAACATTTTGGGTTTGGTCTCCTACATATTAGCCTGTGTAGTTCTGGGAACTCAAGCAGATTATTCTGACTCCATAAACTTTGAAATAAACATTCTGAAGTTACTTTTCATACTGCAAATGTGTAACTGTTGCAGCTTTAAAAAAATAACTTTATGCAGGACCAATATCCCAGTTGTTACCACTTAGAGAGAAGCTGTATTGTTCACTGAAAGTGCTTCTCTTAACAATGTAGTAACCAGGTAAAGATTTTGGTATAGCTCTTGATGTCTTAAGTAGAAAACTAACCTAAAAGTGAACAGCTCTTCTGTTTATTAATGAGTAAAATGTTTTTGTGTTAGAACTTTAAAATTGAATCTCTTAGTCTTAGGTCACCATTGGGTCATTCTTTTTGGTCTGATCCCTAGGTTACAGGATCAGAGCTTGGGGAAGAGTGTGCCAGAGTGTTCACTGAAGTGCGTCTTACTGGATTTAATTGTTCTGCTTTTTTTAGAAAACCCTTCTTCTGTTGCAGCATTTCTTAAGTGAGCAGTGTTTCATAAAGAGCTAGCCAGACTTTTGGGTTTTCACGTGTTTTCACCTAACACAGCTCAAGATGTTGGCCCACTGAAAACACACAAATTAATTTAGTAAATGTTAATTGGAATATCGTCTGAAACATTTAATTTTTTTCCTGTTTGCTGTAGATGTATCCTTTTGCCCTGAATTTAGATGCAATTATTTTAAATATTTTTGGAAATGTCACTTGTCTTTTTTTTTCTTTTTTCTATTTTGAGGTCAGTTTGACCAAAGTGTTTCATATACATAAATACGAAATGGACTGATTTCTGTGAAAATTTCAAAATTGCTGTTTTAAATCAATAAGAAAACTTTTAAACTTTAAAGTGTTGAAGAGGGGATGTTTTGAAAGCTTCAGTTTTTCTTAATTCTTTGTCCTATGGAGAAAAATGGAACCAAAGCTTTGCACTTCTGAGCTGACATTTTCTAAAACTCCTCAATGAATGCCATGAAAACCATGTTCCGTGAATGCAGTATTTTTTTTCTATCCCGTGACCTACCAGAACTAGAACCAAATCAGGATAGCTGATTAGATTGGCCCCAGCATTAGTCATGATAGCTGTGAGGGCATTGCTTGTTGAAGCTGAAGGTCAAATACAGCAGATTCCAGTCTTTGTACCTGTGTCCCTTTGACCTTAAGACAATAATCTCTTGGTTTGATTTGTATATTGCCTCTGAAAATGAAGGCTGGTATCTGCAAATTTTTCACTTAGTGGCATTAGCTGGCTGATGTAGGTGTTGAAGGGCTGAGTATTAAAGCTTTACTCACATGCTTACAGCCATGATATCTTTACAGGTGTTACGAAGCTGAGATTGAAGAAATAGATGAGGAGAATGGAACAGCTGCAGTTACATTTGCTGGATATGGAAATGCTGAAGTCACACCTCTGTTCAACCTCAAGCCTGTGGAAGAGGGAAGGAAAGCAAAAGAAGACAGTGGCAACAAACCCATGTCCAAGTAAGTAATACACAGACAGAAGTCTGAATGCTGGGTTGGTTTTGGGTTGGCTTTTTTTGGGCTTTTTTTCCTCAGCTATAAAAATTGCTTCATGAAATAGGTGGTTTTTTGTTTTGTTTTTGTTTTAAATTTACATTTACTTGGTATCCTGCTGTGTCTTACACAGAAAGGTATTTGTAAGGGCTGAAAGCTTTTTTTTACTTTGAAAAAAAAAAAAGATGGTACAATTCTTCAGTTTGTTACAGCCAACGATCCCTTCCCTAAAAGGGGTTGTTCTGAGGGTGCTGCATTGTAGCATAGATTGACTCCTTCAGCTTCCTTATCCTCACTGAAGTAATCTTCGTCCTTTTCCTTCCATCCCTGTCCAATACTTGGACATCAGAGTCCTGCAGACCTCCAGAAAAGTTTGGGCTTTTCACTCCAATGGGTTATTTACATTTTCCAAACCCGAGATGTTTCTGAAATGTAAAAGTGCTGATAGGTCCCTTTTCACTGTCAGAAATGAACTGCACCCAGTCCCATGAGTTGCTGTGTTTGGCATGGGCTTCTCAGGTGTGCTGGTTGTTGTTTTTATGCCAAATACATAAATAAGTAAGGTAATGCTTATTAATGGGAAGATTTGGTCTGGATTTTTAGGTTTTTGGGATTTTTTTTCCTCCTAGAAATGGTGAATATTTACAAGCTTTATTTGTCATTTACTTCTGGAAAACTAATGTGCATGTCTGTTTTACAGACAGGTTTTAGTTTGTTACAGGAAGAGGCACAAACATAAAATGTGGGGTTTGTTTTTTGTTTTTCTCCTTTTCTCCAGAAAAGAGATGATAGCCCAGCAACGAGAGTATAAAAAGAAGAAAGCTTTGAAAAAAGCTCAGAGAATTAAAGAACTTGAACAGGAACGAGAGGACCAGAAAGTCAAGTGGCAACAGTTTAACAACAGAGCCTATTCTAAAAACAAAAAAGGCCAGGTTTGTTTGCTTTTGTCAGTATGTGAGTAGCAACAGGGCTTAGACTTCTGTGCAGTACCTAGGGAGAAAGGAGGTGTTTTTTAAAGGGATGTAATGTGGGGCTTTGGGTGTCTTTGGGGTTCTGAAGTGTGCATTTTTGTATTTTGTACACTTCAAATGCCTGGTTTTTTACTGGATTGTTTTGGAGGAGTGCTGCTCCTAAGAGGCTGAGCTTGCACTTGGCTGGGAGAGCTGGGCTTGCATCAGTTGCCAGCTGGTGTTTGTTGGAGCCAAGAACCTGAGGGCCCCTTTAAACCTCTACATCTGGCTTCTTGCTGTGTTTATGAGCCAGCAGACACAGTGCTGAGGACGCGCCTTGGAACAGGAAGTGTAGGGCAAAAAAGGTAGTAAGGACATTAAGTCTTATTCCATTTCTGTCATGGCTTGACCAAGAGCTGCCAGACATAGTGGTAAAACTTCAGTCTTCCTTATGAGCAGTTATTGGAGATCACCTTATGAGAGGTGAATTTTATCCATTATTGGCCTGACCTGAGATCCTCAGTACCACGATCACATCCAGTACTGAGGTATCAAGAAGTTCCCAGCCCCATTGCTTCACTCAATGACAACACATCACAGCTGAGCTGGCCTTCAGAAAGTGTGCCCATCTGTAGGGCAGAAGTTGAGAATGTTGAAGCACTTCCAATGGTAATGATTGCTTGTTTTTTTTGTAAAATCCAGCTAGTAATTATTCAGAAACGGTGTCTTCTGTTTGATTTCCAGGTGAAGAGGAGTATTTTTGCTTCCCCCGAGAGCGTAACTGGCAAGGTTGGCGTTGGAACATGTGGAATTGCAGACAAACCTATGACACAGTATCAAGATACCTCTAAATATAATGTCAGGCATTTGATGCCTCAGTAACAGGTGAAAAAGGTGGAAGTTCATCTCTGCAGGGCTTTACACTTATCTTTTTATCATTATATTTTTCTAAAAGTAAATTATTTGTTGGCACATAGTGAGTAGTCCATTTTGTCACCATCACTTTGGCTTCAGCTGATATGAGCCTTAAATCTCCAGCTATTGATTTGAACCCCCCCAACTATTAAACTTTTTGTAGCAGGCAAACATTCATGAACTGCTGTTGCCTGTTACTTTCAAAGCAGTATTTGTCTGCAGCTTTGAATCTTTCATTCATACCAGTAGTGAAGGTTTTTTTTTTCTTTCCTTTAAAAAAAGTGATGGTATAAAAATGGCACCTTAAGAGCCTCCCTGGTTTCTGTAGTCAAGGTGCTGTCTGTGACACGCTCAGCATTACAGAGCTGCTGCAGCTCTGGGAGAGAGCTTACATGTCACATGGAATTGCT
The DNA here is from genome assembly GCA_013397755.1 of Cnemophilus loriae. Taxonomy (NCBI): domain Eukaryota; kingdom Metazoa; phylum Chordata; class Aves; order Passeriformes; family Corvidae; genus Cnemophilus; species Cnemophilus loriae. Next base: position 1,740,085 of record VZTF01003410.1, on the reverse strand, counting down.
AAGGAAGTTTAAATAACTCCCTTACAAATCCACTGCAGATCGATTTGTACAGCTGTAAATGAGGGCAGAACAGGGCTGATAGGATCTTTATTACTAATGATCACTTACGTTCTAGAAACAATAAATTTGACTTAATTCCAGTCCAAATTTCTTGCGCTTGAATTTAAGCAGAGGAGATGCTGTTTCTTGTTGGTTGTTTTCCTTTGTTTGTTTTAAAAATACTCATCAAAGTATAATAGGAAGTTAATGAAATGTAACCAGAAAACCATAGGACAAGGAACTGTACTTAAGAGTCCCCACCCATCCCCAGGGATCAGAGCTGGAGTGTGACTGGTGGTGCTGTGGAAAGGAGCTGTCCTCTCCTCCCTTGTAGATCTTGTAGGTGTGATGGTACAGTCACAGACCTGCTGGTACAGTCACAGCAGTGACAGCCTGTGCCTGGGCCCCCATCCAGACAAGGAGAACCATGGCACGGCAGATACAAATGCCTGGATCCCACTTAGTTAGTTGTGAGTAAAGGTTAGTTGGGAGTTTCTGTCCTTCCATAACTGACTGGCCCTAGTGTCCATTGTACCTTCAGCTGTATTACAGCGCTGCTGAGCCCCTTCAGTTTTCTTCAGGAATCCACGTGTAAAAGCTCTTGCTTTTTTGTACTCTCTCTGTGATTTGCTTTCCTCTGTTCCTTGTCTTGCACTTACGGTAGTGATGCCACCTCTGAACCCGTAATGTGTTTAAAGAAGTTAATGGGTAGCCCTGTATACAATGTAGATATTATTTTTGTAAAATCTAGGGCTGAGTTAATGGACAAGAGTACATCAGCTATTTCCCCCATTAAATAAAATGTGTGTCTTGTCCATTAACCCTGACCATTATTTCCCTGTATATTATGTTAATGTAGCTCATTTTGTAATTTGTTAACTAGATCAGGTCACGTCAGCAATTGTTGATGCACTGATTGGTGGAAATGTCCATCAGTTACCTGAGTCACAACTCAAGCTAAACTCTACAAGCGGTAGTTTAGAATCCATACATAGAAAAAGGTTCTCCCTATAATGGGAGAAGGTGATTTTTATGAATACAAAGTGTGTTAATTTCAGTTTTGTATGTTTAACTTTTATTAAATAAAGTGTTTAAAATCTGCTGGATATATTTGGTGAAGTGGAATTATTCATGGGGTAGAGGAGGATGGTAAATCATGAGGACAGGGGTGCGTGAGTACGGCAGAATCTGCTGGACAGGATGTAATACTCAGAAGTGGCTCTGAAGTACCTCACACTCACAGCAGGATGAAGTAGGTGTTGCTTAATTCCTCATCTTCATTGGTAGCAGGGGGGTTAAATTTTCTTTTGCATAGAAAGCATCTCAAGAGTAAAAGAATTGCTTTTCAGAAAGAGTTTGTACTGCAGCCTGCAGCTACAGAGACACATCCCATCAGTGACATTAAATAGGTGACAGTTGTGCCACACTGACAGCTCAGTGCTGAGGAAGGTCACCTGTTATCTTTCACAGGTGGCTGGGATACAGTGTCCCTTCCACTTATCCCAAAGGAGCATCTTGAAGTCAGAACTGAACCATGCTAAAGCAGGCACAACTGGAGTTTTCAGGAGGCCTATTCTGAACTCCACCTGATCTTTTAATAGGTAATAGTCTTTGGAAAAGAAGGCTCATTCCATACCTGATGTGCACTTACATCTGCTTATCTTTAATGTAATAAATACAATCAATGGACCATCCCAGGGCTATTTATTTGTTCACTAGTCCTGGAGAGCAATAGAGTGAGTCATCAGAACACAAGGGGTGTGTGAGCCTCCCCTGCAAGGGACAGTGCAGGCCAAGTTGTTTCAGCCGAACCTTTCGAAAAATTTAGCAGAACTTGTACCTTTCCCTTGAGTAATTTACTGTCACCTCTCTTGTAATGGGGGTTGCCTTATGAACTTAACTGTAACTCTTCTGTTGGGCACTGCAAAGAAGTGCTGAAAGAAAGTTTTGATTGGCTTTTTCCTGAAACACCTTACCTGGAATAAGTGAAACAATGAGACCACTGTGCCTGGGGTGGTCTGATCTACGAAGAGAAAACATCTTGAGAACAATTTCTATGAACAAAAATGCCCCACCAAAACTGCTGCATTGGCCACACAGCCATTCCTTATAGCACATCAGGTTTTTTTATGCTCTTGCCTCATCTGCAGGATGGGCCAGTTCATTGTAATCTGGCTTTGGGACACAGCCTTAGTAAAGTGGCTTGAGAAATTCATGTAATAAAAATAAATCTTGAGTTAAGCAATGCTGGTAATTGCCAAAACTCAAGAGTTTCTTATATTACAAATTCTGAGTTGACCTGAAATGTGGCTGATGGTGTTTCAGTTGGTTGTTTTTTTTTTTTCGATTTATTTTCCACTTTTACTAACTGGTCTACCCAGCAAGAAGCCTGAGAACTCCTGCTCTGCATTGGGCCTTTGCACATAAAGTACCTACCCCAGTGGCAGCAAATCCTGCTATAGGCAGAGAGTACTTAGAAACACTGAAATGGCAGGGGAAGTTACTGCAAAAGTAAAGAGTTCAAATCCCCCAAGCTATAGACATGGAGGAGATACTTGTCAGAGAACACAGATTTGTGCCTGTCAGATAAGGGTACTGTGCAGAATGCCCAGTATGGGCTACATGTTTCCTCTTCAACCATTTCCTCCTATAGGGCCATAATTTAATCTAGTACAGCCTCAGTCCTGTGCAAATTGAAACCCATTGTGGAAATTAAACCAGTATAAACCTGACTCAGATCTGGGATTGCCCCAGTTGGTTTAAGTATTTAGAAGTCTCAGCAGTAGCAAATGGAAATTCTCACGGTCATGGCAATCCATTTCTCATTTGCCTTCCCTAAAGCCAGTGAGTGCTGTGTCACTTATTTAGGTAGCTGCTTGGTCTCAGAGGTTTGTAAATACAAAAAAGGACTTTACCTGAGAGGGTGTAGTTCAGTAGTGGAGATGTTTAGAAGGCAAAACCCACAGCAAACTTTGGTGCTTCCCCTCGAGGTTCTGCGCACCTGCAGCAGCTGTGGCAGGGTCTTGGGAAACAACCACTCTCTTGCAACCGTTATGGAAAACATTCCTGGGCCAGGCCCAAGAGAGGGATCACTGCCTGGCAGCTGGTGCTGCTCTCTGCATTGCAATTTGTCCAGTCTTTCTCTGGGCTCTAAAAACCTCCACTTAGATGGCAAAATAAGGAGGGACATTTGCATTGGGATGATGGTGCCACCTACTGAAGCCAGCAATCTGAGTCAGCAACTTTGAAAACTCTGGTCTTGAGCTGAAGGCTCTGCTGCACACAAGCAATTGCATTGTTTCCTTCTGTAAAGCAATTCCCTTTCTACACTGAACTCACCTTGCAACGACTCCTTGGTCTGTACAGAAGTGCAAAGCCTTTCCCCGGTGGGTGCTGACTGAAAAAGTCTTGCTCTCACCTAGACTGAAAGGTGCTGTTACTTCCCAAAGAGACATCATCCATGAGGAATATGAGTGGTGCTACATTTTACACCCTACCTGTCTGACTGACCTGCCAAAACGTATTTCCTGGGGCGATTAGATACTATTTTGTACAGATATCCACCACTCTGGAATAGGAAACAGCTTTTGTATTTCCCCATCAAGCCTTCCAGGAGGAGATCCAAACCAATTAATTGTTTTGAGACATAATTTTGAAAGGGGATTAAATGGAAAGAATTTCCTAACCTTAGCTGACTGGAGCATTAGCAAGAGCACTGGTAGCCCAAGTCATGGCCTAGGTCTGTGTACTTTCTAACTAGCAACCACAATATTAAAACCACCATAAAATGCTTTAAATTCCTTCACGGCTTATTTTGCTTTGCTGCAACATCCCTCAAGATCAAAATTAATCCCTGCTGAAGCTGTATCCTTGCTGTACTAAAATAAAGCTTCATCACATGTCTGCAGCACAGCAGCCTGCAAGCCAAGATGTTGGATGACTTGCTAAAGGCCAGACTACCCAGCTCACCCCACCAGCTTGCTCCGGGCCTCACTAGGGTACTACAAACCACAGGGCTGATTTTTTCCAGTGTGATAAAAATAAATTGCTACCCACTGCTTTTACAGCATGGTTAATACTGAAGATCCTTCCCAAAAGAAATGACATTTCATACCTTTGACCTGCATCAGCCAGGCCAGCAGCACCGTGCGACTCAACTGTTCAGCTCCGTACAAGCCAACATCTCAAAGGACACATCCACTCTTCTCAGAGGCTGCTCAGCAATCCCAGATCCTTGACATTTTTGAAGGGATCTCAACACATGCATGTTGTGAGACAACTTTAGTTTTAGCAGCACCCCAAACAGAACCCCTCCATGATAGGTATTTAGTACCACAGCCACAATACCAATACCCACAGACTCCCTGTTCCTGCCTCTGCCTAACAACTAAAGGGATCAGTCCTCTTTGAGGAGGAAATGAGTAGAGAAGCAGAGGCCAGTGCTGGTATATTATTACCAGTTAAACAACCTGCCTTTCAGTAAAAGGAAAACATTGTCTGTGCAGACACCACTCTCCTGTGTTCATCCTCCCAAACGTCACTCAGATCTGTCAGCACATTTCAAGAAAATGTGACAGCACATCACTGTTTTCTAGGTATTTTGTGCAGACTGGGGAACAGAGGGGCAGAAGGACACACTCCTCTTCCCTGAGGGTCCCACAGGACAATTCAGAGATTGCACTGCTGATGCAGAGGAGTTTCAGTCACTATCAAGTCACGGAATTTCTCACTCACTGGACAATCTGTCCATGGGAGAAAGCTCCAGAAAAAAAAATAGGACTTTGTTCTACTTTTATATCGTTTTTCATTATTATCACCTCCCTAACCTCAGAACGCAGTCCTGTTTTTTACCATTCTCTTCAAGGAAGTGACCCTGATTTCTCTTTCCAATGATGCATGTTTGGTGTCAGAAAATATGCCACAAGAAAAGCTTACGATCCTGGGTGGGGAGGAAACAGAACGACTATCTCCAGTTAGTGCACCCAATGGATCCCACTTCCACTGAAGCCAAATGTTTCATCCATTCCAAGAGACCAACACAACAAACGGAACAGCGAGCGCAAGAGAACAAAGCAGAAAAGCAGGAGGCTGGAACTCACAGACCACAAACAGACGGTAGCAAACAAATGGACAAAAGGAAAACACAATCACAAACCCCAGAAAATTTTAAGTCTGTCTAGTTAACCTCCCTTCTATTGACCTACAGATTTCTTGAGACAGACAGATCTGAGACCACCTTCGTCACTGACATGCTGCTAATGGAACGGACATTAAAATGACCTTCAAGTGACAACTCGCCACAGGATAACCGTGACAAATGCAGCCAGATAGTCATCTCCACCTTGTCTGCAGACACGAGATGACATTCCATAATACACTTGTGTCAAAAGAAGGAAAATGCTGGATGGTCTTTTTAATGGGTTTGTCTGTAGCAAAGAGACCCACCGGGGATCTAATTTACAGAGGGAGGATTTGACAGAATGAGCTTATGAGGGAGCTGTGCGTGCGTGCGCATGTGTGCCTACTGCATGGGAAGGCTCCCTCAGGAAAGTGCATCCAATTCTGCTTTTACAGGAAAACTCACCATATTCTTGTAAAATTATAGCAACTTCTCTAAAAACTGGTCATCTTGAACACTGACACGCAAGAGACCAGACCACTGAAGGGAGATGTGAGGAGGATGACAGCTGTGTGAGGTGAGAACAAGCTGAGTCCACAAAGCAGAAATAAAACAGAGCAGGACAACTTTGAAAAGCCAGAGAAATGTTTCTATCACATAAGAAACTATCAAAACTCTAGCTGAAATCTGCTAGGATCTGCTACAAAGAACCCACTAGCACCAGAGCAACCAACCCCAGGTCTTTGGGGTTATTAGAAAAGCTCTTAGTTTTGTTTTCTTCCTGGACCTCCTGGCTGGACCACTGCTGCTGTCTGAGCGGTCAGGCAGGTGGCTGGTGATGGAAGTTCATCTCCTGTGACATTTTCCCCATTTACTTGCACTTGAGATCAGGACCCCTTTGAGACCACAACACTAGAAAAGGTAGGAGATACCAAACTGCCCCAGAGCATTACAAACAAACATTTCAAACGCATTTATTCCAACCATAGACATGTCACTGTTTTATACCAACTAGGAGAGCACAGCCATTCTCCATCCCTTGAACTTCAGTGTTTCTCAGCTGTGGTACTGCTTTCCCAAATGGGCATTTAACACAAACAGGAATAACAGGAAAGAGGAGGTGCTGGGACAGCTACGCAAAAGGGCTTGTAAATAAATAAATAAATCCCACTGGTATCCAACTGCTCAGCACCAGCACTGCCAGTGGTCAACACTTCCAAGGAGAATAATAATGAATAAATAAATAAGGCCTTGCTAAAGTTTCCCACTTTTCACCACTCTACAGACTGTTCCAAGCCTTGTGTCATCCAGAGATCACATGGACCCCAAACATAAATCCAAGCAGCATTTCTTTTTTCAAAGCTCTGGGGCTCTGTTTAACCTAGAGCTTAATTCACGCTGTGGCAGACTCCTGCTCCTGCCAGGTAACCTCCCAGAAAAAAGAACAGATGGACTGAGCCACTGGATTACATGCACGCAAGTGAAAACACATTTAGCAACTGCAACCAGATGCAAACTCAGTAAGCAAATTAATTTAAAAAAACCCAAACTGAAGAGAAATCGTTCATTACAGCCATGGAAAGATTATTTCTCTACTCAAGCACATGTGTTGTGCCTCTTACAGGGAATGACACGTTTTGGAGAGTGGGGGAAATATAAGAGTATTTAAACACAGGCAACTTGTCACAGTGCAAAAGTCTACATGAGATTCGCTCAGGATGTCACCACAGGACCGAAGGGCACAAGAAGAACAACAGTCAGCTGAAGTGACAGGAATGACCAAGATGGAAGAACACAACTCATTTCAGATACAGAAATGTTTAATGGCGTTAAAGTGCTACTTTAATGGGGACCATATGCTAACATTTAAACACAATTCCACTGCACTGCTAAATATGGTTGTCTTTATTTTTTTACTTTATTTTACCTCTTTTTACCCAACCCTATCTAAAACAATAAAATAAAACCTAAAGGACTGAAATTAACAACCCATTCAAATCAGCAATAAGTTATGAATTTTATAAAGCATTTTTTTCCTCTTTTTTTTCTTAGTAATGAGGGGTAATTAAATTACTTAAGGATATACAAAGTTTCAAACAATGCCATAGGTGAAGACTCTATTAAGGTTTTTAAAACTTGGAAAACAAAATAATCCTGGCCATTAAAAAGACAAAAATAAAAAAGCAAAGCCCTCAAAGTGCAGGTTAGAATGCTTGTCTTGGAGGAAATTAGAAAACATTCGCTATAACAGCTCTTAACAGCACCTGCACAGATACGATGGCAAGGCCCTTGGGAACAGGACGTGCAGTCAAAACGTTACATTAACATGAGAGACGTGCTGAGCTTAACTAGGTTAACTACTGGACTGGAACTTCAAAAGTCAGCAAAGGGAATGATTCTAAAAAGAAAACTGAAGAAACCCCCACCAAACCTGGCCTCTTCCAGCTAGCACAGCCTTCATCCATTGTGTGCATGGCAAAAAAAGCATCTTTGCATTTCATTGGGTCAAGTGCTTCATCAAAACAGAGATCTTTTCATGGCATAAATTCATATAAAAGACATCTAAGGTTTCATATGGACAAGCTCTAAAAAGACGCATCAGACTTGGGGTGTTTTCCCTCCCAACACATTTACAAATGTTTATCAAAAAATCGCTTCAAATAAAAAGGTCATAGTGGCTCAGTATCTGGGCATGACTGTCTGGTGTGTCACCTCTCGAGTGCTGGTTTTGTTCTGCCCTCAGCTGGCCGTGTGCCTGCGAGGGGCACACATCTACCGGGGACCTGCTGGCGCTGGCACAGCCCCAGACGCGACAGCCCACCCTGTGCTGGTAGATTACAGGTGCGTACCTCTCGCTTTAGCCACGCTTCAGAGGTACTCACTGCTTAAATGATGTCCAACAGAAAGCTGAGTTGAATGGTGTTCTCCCCTGAACATCTCTCTTCGCTGCCCCTCTCGCTCTGGGCACAGAATGAGACCTTAATCATTATTGTCACTGTTATTCCTTGGCTACGTAAGCCTTCTTAGATTTCCTAGTACATTATGACAGCATTAGATTGTGATACACTGTAGGATACCGTCCTTTCAGGACCACAAAAGCTCTTCAGAAGGGCCTAAATTAGGTTGTTCAACCTGAATGCAGTGTAAGAAATTTTGACATTTCTCAGATCTCATGACAGAAAGAGAGGGATGAGTCTCTAGTATCCTCTTTCAAACAATTTCAAATAAATTCAAAACAAAGTGTTTCATCACTAAGGTCTAGATCCAGGTCCCACAGAAACAAACAGATTTCATTGACTGCAAAGGGACTAGTGTTTGGTCTAACTTTTTGCCAGCAGAAATTGGGATTGGTAACATGACCAAATGAACAAATACGGGTTTCTGGGGAGGCTTCCTTTACCCAAAAAGCTTTATATACAAGTCTTTCCAGGCCTAGCTGTCAATATGTCAATTCTGAAAGAGGATACTGGCATCTAGGACCCAGTTTGATCACCCCAGTGAAATCATTCACTCTGCACTGTTGTCTCACTTGGTTCTAGGAAGCAAACGAGAGCTTGACACTGGCGCTGGAGTAACCCTCGTCACTCCCAATACTCTGCAAGCTGCTGTGATCATCAATGTCACTGATGCTGGTTGTGCTGATATTGTCCACTTCTCCATGGGAGAACTCTGTGCTTTCAACGTCCACTTCAATCTCTTCTAGAAAGGGAAATGAGAGAAATGCACACAGGTTAGCGCCACACACCCAACTGCCTCCTTCATGCCAGCGAGCTCCTGGGACTCCCCCAACACAGGAAATGAAGCAGTCATCTGGCAGGAAGACTTTTAGTGCTCCCCCTGGAATGGGATGGGCTGTGGTCATGATTTATAAAAAGGCTAGATACCAGGTTGGAGTTTTTTGTAGGGATTTGGCAAAGGGGTTTCACTCCTCCACATGCCAGCCATACCATCAGCATAGGTGAGCCACCCCACACACTGAACTTGTCCCACTACCTCTTTCTCTGGACCTCTAATACCACAGTGTTAGAAAAAAAAAAGAAAGAGATAAAATTGAGTGCAAGAGAGAAGACGGAGCATGAAGTTACCCCTAAACATGCTACTTGCTTGACACTATATTGCCAAAGCCAGGACCACACACAATTACAATGCATTACCATGGGAATCTGGGTTACTCTCACACATGCTCAGTGGATTTTGGAACAGAAATCTTGTTTTTAAGAAAGACTTAAAAAGCAAAGATCTAATTAACCAGGTATCTTGGTTCCCACATTGTTCAGGAATTTTCCAAAGGATTTTTGTTTTAAAACTACAGACTCACACCCAAACTATGCAGCATCTTTTGGTCTGTCAGTAAAGATCAAAACATCTATTGTGCCTAATGTTCTCTCCACTGCAGGGATCTTTTAAAAAAGGAAGTTATCTTAATTCAGTTAGCCATTCAGATATCTCTAGCCGGTTTTGATTGAGGAGATGAACTCTATGGGAAGTTTGGGGGCAAAAATGTAGGGGGGGCAGGGAGGTAGGTGTGTGAAACATCCGTTCCAGTCTCATTAATATCTTCTTACATTTTCCTCTTTGTGTTGCCAAGAGATTCAGCAGACCAAAAAGCACAAGGGGTATCTCAGCTTTACCATCACTTTCAATGCCACAGAAATGAGCTCAAGTTGACAGCAACAACAATTCTTCTGGACTTAGAACTCATGCAAAATACTAAACTCTCCATATGTATGTGTGTGTATGTACTTGTGCAGCATGTCAGCAACCTAAACATCAAAGGCCATGAGAAGGGGAAGCTTAGAGATAAGAAATGGATGAATCTCATGCTCTCACTTCAGAGTCCTGGCAATTCCATGCTGGTTCAGCAACACCCACCTCGCTCCGAGTCCGAGTGATCCGAGGAAATGGTAGATCCAATGCTGTCCATTCGTATTCGCTCTATCTCCTGAGGACCCTGTAGTTGTTCCAGTCTTCTCTTTAGGAATCTTTGTTCTCGTTCCAGGTTCTCAAGCTGGTGTTGGCTTCTCCTCTCAGCCTCTTCAAGTTTCTGACATGATCAAATATAACTCAATAATTAGTTTTATCTTTTTCTCCTTCTCTCCCACCTCCACTGCCCTGCCACCTGCCTTGCTTAGACTTTCCCAGTCCCACAAGGATTTAAGCTGCAAGTGCCCTGACCCAAGCTGCCTCGCAGTCTCTGAGCACAACGCCTTCTCCCCACATCTTTCCACCTCTCAGGTCCTGATAAATCATAGCCATTAGTACAAAGAGTCTCTGAGGACTGAGCCTCTCCAGGGGAAACGCTGTGAACTGCAGCAGTTTGTGGGTCATTCCACCCGGGATAGGACACCTGCATTACCGCCTCTGCCCACGCAGGGGCCTCAGTCCCCGAACCAAAACACTCCAGGGTTTGTTACAAGCTGCTCCAACATAAAAACGTGCCCTGGGAGTTCTGTGTTCCTTACTGCATGGTTCAGAAGGATTTCTCAGAAACAGTTTTCTATTCAGTGAGTGATTTACATAACCTACTACAGATTTCTTTGATCACAGCTGGGAAATCTACCAGGGCACTGTTCTTTGTTTGCTACGACAAGCACATTGCATAAGGAGGAGTCATTTCAGGCTAACTCTGTCCCTTTGGCAGCGCTTTTCCTCCCTCATCACCCATCTTCCCTCTCTATATCCTGACCTGCAACAAAGGCTTTCAGCCTCTCCCAGATACTGACAATGCTGCATTTTCTTTTCACGTCTCACTTTGCCAAAAGTGAAGCTAGAAGAGTGCTGGGCTAGCTGGAAGGGTTCACACATGGAACTCCAGCAAGCCAAACCTGTCTCACACTCTTGTGGTTTGTACTTAATGCTTTGGCAATGGAAACTCACTAACACACCAGGAAAAAAGCTGCATTTTCCATCAAAATGCAGTCATTCAACAGTAGGTATATTTTTCTTCAAAGAGATGCAGCTGTCAACAAATGATCACAATACAGAACAAGATCCTTGCTCCCTTAAATCCAGCATTTTCGTAGTTAAGGAGTTCATTATGGACTCTTCCAACAATGATAAATGGTTAACCAAGGGGGCAAGGCTTGCTTGCTCTTTTTATTTATTTATTTATTTATTTATTTATTTATTTATTTATTTTTAAGCAGTGTCACATTTCCTTCAGCAGAGTTAGCTCTAGGCAGCAAGGGTGAGCAATTGCATTGCACCTCCCAAGAGCCCACGCTGAAAGCAGCAGGGAAAAGCAGCTCTTACCTTGATATGTGCTTTGGCTTTGTTGAGCAGCCCAAGCGTGGTGTGCCGGGTGCAGTCTGGTCCGAGCGGTATCAGAACTTTTAAGCGTTCTAGACACAGGCGGAGGTGAGCTCGGCTGCAAGGGGAGAACAGGAGGATCAGAGCCATGCTTTCTGCAAGGGAATGTCATTTCTTTCACTTCTGCCCCCCTACAAGGCAGTTTTCAGGTTTCCCTGTTTCCATGCATCACAAGATTCGCCTCAGGTACCAGCACAGACTGCCACTAAACTATTTACACTTCAAACATCAGCTGCTCACCAATACTTGCATTATTGCTAACCTCTGACAGACACTGTTTATTTTCTTGCTGTCTGAACTGATAATGTGACTCATCTGGATGAACTTTGTGCAGGGGCAAGGGCACACAGGAAAATGGTACAAGTATCTCACGGGTTTTCACTCTCTCTGAGCTATTTGCTGTCTGTTTTGCAGAGAACTTTTGCAAAAGCAATTTTGAATGACTGCTACCCCCTGCACGCTCGTTCATTGCTACCTCAGGGACGTTTGCTATGAACTGACCTGAACACCTTCTTTTTGCATGAAATTACGATCATCGATGAGAAAAATGGTCAGTTCAAAACACCGAAACAATTCCTGCTGGCAACTAAAGGAGAGAGAGGGACGGTAGTTCCCAAGAACTGCACTCTTAACCCATTCCTGGGCCCAGGTCTGAAATGCTGCTAGGGGTGCAAGGTCTGTGGGAATGAGAGAACCCAAGACCTTCCCCTGGGCAGACTTCTGACCTTGGCACCCATCTACAAAGACAGGCTCCAGCACAACAGCATTGCTGGTGATATGAACCATTTGCTGCAGAATATGGCAACATGTTCTGGGGTAAATGGTTCAGGCAGCAGTGGCAAAGCACATCGTCCTCAGGCTGCAGAGGAAAACTGTTCCCACTGTTTCCTCCTCTATATCACGCATGCAGGGATGAACAGCAGATTTATGGAAAACTATCGAGTGTGGGTTGCCTTTCTCCCCTCCCTCTCTCTTTCCCAGACATTAATGATTTATGTCCAAAGTTGTCATCCCAATCAATAACACAATGACATCAGCTTTACCATTCACATGCAAGAAACACCAGTGGAAAAGAGTCCTGAAAGCCTATCCCAGCCCCTGCTCATGCACAAAGAAACTGAATCTTAGCCCGATCCATCTCAATGCAGAGGAAGAAAAAAAAAAGAGAAAGAAAAAAAAAGAGCATGGACAGTTCATTTCCATTTGTTTTTCAAATGCACTATTGCACCCAGTTTGAAAGGGGTGGGGGAGAGGAGTCTGTAATCAGGCAATTATGTCAGTGACAAGCAAGGATGATTAAGGGTGGAAGGGTCAGGGGTTTTGCTGATGAACTGTCAGCACAGGGGAGTGTTCACTGGCCGTGCTGTAGCTGTGAGCTCCTCACAGTTTCTACCATAAATCTCTTTATGAAGGGTCCATCATTCTGTCTCAATAACAGTCACAGGGATGCATATGACCAGCAAGAGCCTTGAAGAAAACATGTTTTCCATTAAACATTAACAAATAGAGGGGTGGGGAAAGGGAAATCGTAATCCAAAAATCAAACTGAAAGAACAGTAATCACATCAATCTCATCTCTTACTTCTCAGCTTGCTCTAGGGCAAACCCCACTGTCATTAAACCCATATGGTTGACATGGGGGGATTTTTTTTCTACCTGGAAGCCAGTTTTCAACACAGAGCTTGGTCAGGAGTGTGCACCCACTATAGGTGTTTGCCCTGTGTCCCACGATGACTGATAGGGCAAGCAATGAAAAAGTATTGCTGGTTCACACTGGCACTACAGTATGTGTCTTCTCTTGGGAGATTGGACACTGACTTCTTGCAGAGAAACGAAGAGAAGCAGGATCTTGTGGTCAAAGATATTCTGGTGTTTGAAACCCCATTTTTGGATATGCTACAGACTTCCTGAATGGCCACACAGGCAAGTCACCAAGTCAGAGCTATCAGAGCACAGCCATCAAGCTGCAGCACAAAGCAGCACAAGCTCCAGTCACACACTTCACCTACGGATCTGCCCAAGTCAAAAACACAGCTCGAGCAGAGCTCAGATCTGGGGGCTCCACCTAAGAGCAGACTGCTACGTAGCATCTGCTACAGGCAGGTACCATGGGCCTGGAGGCAGCTCCCAGTCCATGGTGAAAACCAAATTATTTATGTAACAGGAAAAAAAGGTTTGAGGAATCAACATCTAACCAGTGGCAAAGCTATCACAGTCCACTCCCGAATGCAGAGAGAAATGGACAACACATCTACAGCCTGAGCTTTGGGCTGATTCTCAGCACTGTGTTTTTCCAGGAACTGGGAAGGTGCTGCACCAGGAACTGCAATTCCTGGAACCAGTCATCAGCTTCAGAGGAGCAAGCACTGGCTGGATGCTGAGACAGTGATCAAAAGGGTGGCACTGATCTGCCACGTCAAAAGCTGGGTTATGCGCAGACTGAACAAGATCAACCCTGTTAAGCACCTGAAAGCTACAGGCAAAGGTCCAGCCATGTAATAAAACCCCGGGCACTTGAAAAACTTCCCGCTGTGCCCCAGGACGACGGTGGAGTGACAAAGGTTACTGCTTGTCCCAGGCTCATGCAGACCATTTTCAGAGAAGCCACTCCTGCCTGTGGTCTGCTGGCCGCTGGCCAAAGGCCGTGGCCTGCAGCAGGGGTGATGGCCTGTGCCAGCACACCAGGCATCAGGAGGAGCCACCTGGCCGGGACACGAGTGTGGTATGAGCTGATAAGCTCACAATGGCACATAGCACAGCTTGGGCTGCAAGCACACTGCAGGGGCAGGTGGTGTTGGCTGAGCCAAGGCAGGTTTGGAAGAGATTTGATTTGACCAAAGCCATTACTTCTGTGCTGCCGCTGGATTTTCCCCCTATTTTGCACTCCAAGCTGAGCCACACTGGGATAGGAAGGAGCAACCGAGCCTGCAAACTGTCCTGGCATGTGAGCACGTTGCTTTCCTTCAGAGAGATCAAACTGAACAACTTCCCCAGCTGTTTCCACTCTGCAGCGTTCAATACCTTTCTTACCGTTTTATTTTCAAAATCGAACCCGATCACAGTCCCTGACCTCTCTTAACTTCCAACAGCCCCAGTGGACCATGATGGGTTCTTAAACCGCAGAGAACACACTGCAGGTCTGACACACTGATGGGTGCATCAGAAATAAAATGCCGGAGCCCTGGGAGGAGATGGAGTCACTGCTCACTGGACTGGATGTGGCACGGAAGGCTATGGTCTAGCTGACAAAGTGGTGATCGGTCAAAGGCTGAACTCGATGGTCTTGAAGGTCTTTTCCAACCTAAATGGTTTTGTGATTCTTTGAAAACCATCACAGAAGACTTAGCTAAAAGACCATTTCAGAGAGAAAGCAATCGCAAAGCCATTAATCTTTCTCATCAAGTCCTGAAGCTGCCCCTGGGCAGCTGTAATTCCACAGGTCAGGCCATGATGCGAGTGCCTTTTCCCCTCATTTACCTGGACTGTTGCAACGTGGCTTTGACAATGCTGCAGGCTCTTGTATTCAATGAAAATACCAGCATTGTGCAGCCTCCAGACAGAGCCAGACGGCTTTCCATGTAAACCACTGGATTATGCCAATATTTGATGCATCTGCCAATATCTAGAAAAACAAGTCTAAAAGCCCATATTGTTATATAACAGAGAAACAAGGCGGGCTTGGTGCGAAGGGCTGCTGCCTCTCACTGCCTTGATCCTGAGGAAGGCAGAGGATGACAGAAGGAGAATTCCAGTTTCAGCAGAGACTACAGCTTCTGCATGCTAGCTGCAGGGGAGATGGGAGAAGCTGGAGCCCTTCCTCCTGCCTAAGTGGGAAAAAATCAGGCTTTCACAGCAGCATCCTAAGCACATAGTAGGTGCTTGATGTTCTGAAAGAGAAATCTGTGAAGGATTTGAAAGAAGGGGGCTCTCCACATTCCCAAGGGATCAGCCTGGTCCCCTCTTCCTGCTCAGCTTGATGAGAGGGAAAACTCCTGTTTGAGATTCCCATGCTGGGGGGCATTGGGATGGCCAAAAAAGGAGCAAAACACCTGAGAGGTTTCAGAAACCCAGCGCCAAACACAAGCCCTGTCCTGAAGAGCTGAGGATCACCCTTTATCTTGTTTCACTTGGCCACTCTGGCTAGGACAGAGCCCCTCTGCTGCTTGTGCTTCCTCCCCTGTGTGGGGCCAGGAGGAGACTAGAAGCAAGTTCCTCTGGGATGTGGAGGGCAAGCATGGCAAGGATGCCCTCTCTTCTCTGCCAGGAGCTGCAATGGGCCAGGAGACTGAAGCAGAAGAAGGATGAGAAAGCCCAGCAGCCCCATAGCCCTGACAGCAGATCCACAACAAGCTGTAGATGGCTGCATGTGGAGGAAGGAAGCGCTGGCCTTTGAAATGGCAGCCCCACTGCTGCCCACTGAGCACCTGCTGTTCTCCCTGTTTTCCCTTCGTGCCTGTGCAAGAGCCTCTGACTGTATTTGGATTATCTGACTGTATTTGGATTATCTACTTCTACCCCCCAGCTCCCCTCCAAGGTCCTCTCTCCTGAGCCTCTATCAGAGGGGAGCGTGGCTCTTGCTCTGTGCAGCCCCCCCTTGCACTTGGCTCTGCCTGGCTGCAGAGGGCTGTAATTTCACAGCCTGCTCTCCTCTCCAGCTCCCAATGACATCACCCACTCTGATTATATAAAGCACAGGGAGGAAGCCTTTATTTATGCGTGCTTTTTGCTCATAGCTTCAGCTGTCTCAGTGTACAACACACATACAAATCCCACTGCAGGAACTGGGCTCTCTTTTGCCTGAATCAAAACTGCACTGCAGAAAAAGGTGTAGGTGCAAAAAAAAGTCCCTATTTCCTTCCCCCACACCTCTGAGTATGTTTTTGAGGAGTTGGGGTAGGAATCAACCTAGCACAACACTCTGCACCATAGCAAGCTGGGCACAAAGCCACCAGCTTCCTCCCTGCCTGGGAAGTCCCCAGAGAGCTGAGGGACCTGTGCTGGCAGCTCCAAGCCTTGTGTCTGCTGGTCACAAAGCGGCTACACAGGGGCTGAAAACCTACCCCCCTAACAATGCCCGAGGCTGGCAGTTTCCCCCGCTGGGCCCTGGTGGGCTCAGCCAAGCCCCTGTGCACCCCCTGACAAGCAGGTGACCCCCGCTGCCTGCTCCACCCTCGTCTGGTCAATGCCGCAGAAACGGCTGCAGACACGAGCCATCCCTGAACGTTAACATCGCCAGAGAGACAGCAGCTTCTTTGCTAGAAGTGGTTTGGGATTTCTGCGAGGTTCTTGCCAACTTCCACCATGGGCAGAAGCAATGGAAACTGAGAAAAGAAACTTTCTGTGCTAAGGAGTCAGGCAAACACACACGCACGCTGAGCTCTGGAGCAGCAGGTTTACCAGACTCAGCACTATCCCCCCGTCAGACACTGCTGAGAGACTTTGCTGAATCAAGGCCTGAACATCTGCAAAACACACACACGCACAGACACACACACAACACTCTCTTCCGATCTTTAAAAGATCAAGCCTCCCTCCCAGCAGGAAATGACCAACTCGCCTCCAGCAGCAGTTCAAAATGCTGAATTCTTAATTTTGTATGTTGAAAGAAGCGAGCATCTGAGGGAAAAGAAAAGCATTTCCCAGATATTTCTGTACTTATGCCTCCAGGTCTATAGGGCTTGAATTCAACAGTGGATTTAAGCATGTGCTCAACATTAGGAATATGCTCAAGTTCCACTGAGGCTAAATCAGACACTTGATCTCTGTGCGATGTTAAAAAAATAGAACCAAACCAAAAGAAGCACCAAAAGAACTAGAAGTAAGATCCTAACATGGAGAAGGACAGTATCATGTTTCCTTTTCCCTCTAAGCCTTTTCAAAGTCGAATCTAATTTAACCCTGAAATTAGAAACCACCAACTTTGTTTGGATTTCAGAGCCTAACAGATTGCCTAAAAAATTCAGGAGGGATCACTGGTTAAAGAAAGCAATTCCTGGAAAAATGCATGTGACCCCACATCAATAATTCACTGTACGAGAATGATTTTGAGATAAAAGTAATGAGAAACACATGCAAAAACCACAGGGCAGGGAAAAATCTGGTTTCCTTCTAAAAGCAATTCACAGGTCAGAGGCTGCTTATCCTCCAACAGCCGTCATACGACTTGATGTTTTTCCCCTCACTCTTGTCCCCGACCCCCAGCCCTCTCTGCGAGGTATCTGCTCCCTGCTTTCCTGAGCGCTTGTTTCCAGCGAGGGAAGAGGTTTTTCCGAGCACCTGGCTGCGGGCTGGAGGCAGGCAGGCAGGCAGGAGCGGGGCTGAGCCCCCGCTGTCGCTGCTGCTGCTGCTGCAGCGCGTTATGCAACCGCTGCGAGCCCTCCGGCCACGCAGTAACGCTGCGGTGGCGCCCGGCCAGCCTGCAATAAACACACTCACACCCGCTCACCCCGACTCCACAGGGCACCACACACACATGTTTCAGAAGGAAACCTGGCTCACGAACACACAGCTAAAAGCTCACATTCTCCACCTGAGCCGTGAAATCACTCACAACAAGCCTTGCTTTTGGATTTTAAATCAGGTCTCTTCTCATGATTATTTTCCTGCGTTTGCTCCCCGTTGGAAGAGGATACTTGCTCATCTGACACTGTTTCCAGTCAATTTCTACTGATGGCTCCCTGACATATAGGAGTATTTGTATTCCAAATGCTAATAAAATGTGTCATGAAAATTAATTGAAAAAATCCTTCATATATTTCAATTTTTAAATGTAAAGATCTACCATTTAAAATAAACAAATAAATGAAAATTTAAGACTGACAATAAAAAGACCTGACAACATACTATAAATAGGAATTTAAAGGAACAAAAAAGTTCTACGAGCAACATTTTCAGCCTCATCTTAACCATGTCAGGTCTGTCTGAAAAAGTTAGAGATGAACATGCACCCAACTGTATTGTCAAATCAAGGGCAAAGGAAAAATAAACTGCAAATGATGAGATCTATGACCTAACAATGGTAAGAACAATGATAGAAATAATGAAAAACCCCAACCCCAAGGCAATGCAGTTTTTCAAAGTCACACAAATCAAAGCACCTCTGCCTGGTGACAAGGCACGCACCAGGCAGATAAGGGGTGGCACACTGCATAAGAAAGTAGAGTCATGATTCAAGCCTGTAAGTGGAAACAAAATACAAACAGCAATGTACTGAGGTACTCCACAACTGCAGCGTTTTGTCCAAAGGCCACCTCAGAGACAAAACCAAAACCAGGTACCCTGGGAAAGGGAGCATCTTACCAAACAACTGAAATACTCAGAAAAAAAATGGTCAGTTTTGGGGCACATAAACCCTTCTCCCTATCTGCAACAGAAGCTGCAAGCCTTAAGGTAAGCATAAAGCACAAGTGTTTTACCTGAAAATGTACTGCCCACACTCTCCACTGTACACTTGGAAGGAGGCCATGCTACAAACCCTGACTGTCCCTGAGCCCTGCGTGGCCTTGCACTGCAGCCGGAGCATATGGCCAAGTGCACCTTACACAGAAATTACTTCTACCCCCAACTCTTCTAGACGAGAAGACTCATCACTGATGTCAACTTTGGAAGAGCTTCAGGTTCCTAGCAAACAGAAGCTGCAAGACCAACAAACCTTGTGCCAAGTGATCTGTTGCCACCACTGGTCCATTCCAACGTGGATCTTTCCAGCCTACTACTGCAGTCTGGAGAAAGACATGCTCTCTCCACCTCTCTCTGCATCCCACAGCTGTCAAAATCTCTGCGTTTCCTGGGATCCTTCTGGGTGTTGTTGAGAGGGCTCTCCTAATTATGTTATGATTTTGAAAGCAAATTAGTTACTTCAAGGTTTTCAAAAATCAAAAAGCCAAAGAGAGGGATGGAAGGAGGGGAAATTAGGCAGCCTCCAACCCTTTGGTGAAATATGGGGGATCTGGCTGAAAGATCTGGATTTCCTGCAGGACAGGTGTCTCCTGGGCTGCAGTATGGAGTGGTAACTGACAGTTTTAGCTGTATCTCCCAGTGGCTGATCAGTCTGTTCACACTGTGCAGATGTTAAGTGCAAATCACATTGTTCAGTGGGTGCAGGCGCTGGCCTACGTACACTTTAAGTTATGTGGACACGTGAGAGAGCATCCACTTCCAGGATTCAAAGCCACAGCACTGCAGACATAGCTGTGAACAGGACACTTCTGAAAACTTGGGAGTCCCACCCTCATCTCAGAGGGCACTTCAGGGAATAGGATTGCTCTCATCTCACACTGAGTCTCTATTACCTTCCTTTGCACTCTGTTCTCTGACAGCACTGTTTGCTCTGCTCTGCTATCACTAGCTGCCATCCTTCAGCTTTGTCCAGGCTTTGTTTCTGACTTTTTCTCTGTCTCCTGGATTGGAAACTCTTTGGAACAAGTATACAGTTGCCAAATGCACAGACATTGAAACAGGTTCCTGTGACTGCACTCAAAATTCCTAAATCAAGCAGATCCCAAATAATTATAGTAAAGCAACACTATGATTCTGAAGCTGAAGTGATATATCCGGAACTAATTTTATTCACAGCATAACTTCTGGGCCTTTGGGTCCTATTTGTTGCACATCTTGAGGTTTTCTTCTTTGAACTATAGGGCTAGAAGACAGAAGCTTCATTTAAATGATTAAAACAATTTCTAAAAAAAAAGAGATTACCTGTAATCTCATGACTTCCAAAACTAGAAAAGGCAATGTCAAAAACTTTCTAATACCAATGCTCACTATAATAAAAATTATGCCATTTTGGAAGGTGCCTCCTCCAGAATGAACTCACAGTTGCTCGGTAACATGACTGCTCATCCTTTCATAACCCCTTCGATCTTCAGAGGCACCAATGAGACAGGGCTGCTTCGACTCAGTAGGAAAAGATCAATTGCAACAGCCTGGGTTTCACAATGAGAAGGTGACAAGAGCAGCATAGGTGGCCATCTGCCCAGCAGAGGAATGGACTCAGTAAATGCCTGGCATCTTCTCTCACCCCTTCATTTTCATACAGATCTAGAACTGACCTCAGTGCCCATCCGCCACTTTCTCTTCCCCACTCCCAGCTCCTCTGTGCCATTCCTTGCAAGAAATTCGGACAGGTATCAAGAGATGTCAAATAGCAACAGATGCTCTGGAGCAGATTTCCCCCTGAATTTATATATTGAGGATCTCCTATTATTGATCTTGGTCATTAGTCAGAAAGTATTTTAATCCCTGGTGAATATAGTTAACTATATTTTACTGTAGCACAAAAGACAGTGTTACCAGCTAAACCTCTTTTAGGCTGAGCTGTGCTCACAACAACATGCTAAACCCTACAGCCCCCACAGGCCACAAATGCTCTACCATCACCTTCTCCTTCTGACTTAAAAACACAGCCTAGGTGCTGCCAGTATGGCCACATGTAGGTACCTCCTGCACAAGATCATTTGCCACCAGCTTTTCAATTGTGTTGCCAAGCATGCAGGTATTGCAATTTCCTGCCCTGGCCGTAAGATACAGTTACAATCCTGCATTTGACTACCAGGGAACATGCGAAGTAAGCCATAAACATCAACATGCAACCAGGCTGCTTAATTATAAAGCCCAGTCTAATAAAAACTCCATCTTTATTAAAAGGTGGTTAAAAATAGACCTGCTCTTTAAATAGCCATCAGTGTCCTGTGCCCTGGTTCTCACTAATACCATTGCAATTATCCTTCTAGGGATACACAGTGTGCTCACAGCCGCCAAGTCAGTGCAGTGTCCTCCTGCATGCTGCCAACATGCCTGCAAAGCAGCTGTGCCATTCTTCAGAGACCTGCCTCCTTGCAGAGGAGGCACTAACCTGCTTCGCTGCAACCTACGGATTTTCAGCTTTACTGCTAGAATTAGGTCACCAGCAAAGATAGCCAAGATTTTCCAAACTCTCCAGCTATTCTTGATTATTCTGTTCAGAAGTTTCCTGGCTAAGCAACATGCCTTTGAAATGAAGAGGTATTTCCGGTTCCTGCAAGGCTTCTGCACTCAGACACTGAGAAGCAGGTATGCTCTCACTCCACAATCCTTAATGGCCTCGAAAACTGCCAGGCAATGGGGAAGTTCTCCAGCTCAGACCTACTGCCACCAGGTCCTTCCAGCCTCTCTGGAAGAAATCAAAGATTGTGCACACCAGAAAACAGATTAATTAGCAAGGATCTGCAGGCACCCTTGAAGGCCCCATGCCTGCACTCGAGCCTGGCAGAACCCAAGGTAGCGGACTTTCCCAGCAGGCAGCTGGAGAGTCGCCAAGGACTGCTCTCCTGCCTACAGCAGAAAAGCTACCCTTGGTCCACAGGCTGTCATAGCAATAAAAGCACATACAGTACCTCAAAGTCTCTGTTTCTTTGCAATACTACTGAAAGAGACCTTGGACTTTGGTGCCTTCCAAATACAGTCAGGTTTCAAACTTGTACTTTCACTAACCAGATGAAAGAAGCGAGCACTTGCTTTATAAGACAGACATTTGTACATCACTGAAAGAGTAAAGGATGCTACTAACTTGTTATTTGGGGAAACATATTTCCTGTTTTTAAAACCATGAGCGGGAAATTTGTCAGTATCAAGAATAGATTCTGATCTGGTACTAGAACTTATTTTTGTCATTAACATAATTTTTAAAATTACACAGGTAAGTTATAGCTACTAAGAATTTTTCCATCCTACATATCTATTTTCTGAAGCTCACCTTATGGAAGAAAATTCCTAATGAAAATATATTCTAAGAATGTGACCATTTGGCATACTTGTTTACACAAAATCTTTTACGCCAGAAGGAAAGCATGTGCTCTTCATCTAATATCTCTTCACACTGTCAGAAATATTTAGGGAGTCATCAAATATCTACTGTACCTTTCAGGTATAGAGGGCATACATCTGGAACAAAGGAAGCAGTGCATGTAATTTCACCTTGTAAAATTATTTTAAATTTAACCTCAAACTTCCCAGGGAAAATGAATTACCAGCCAAGGTCACTCTTAGATGTATGTTTGGAAAAAAAGCAGTAGGAAGGAGAATTTAAGAGATCCTAGCAGTATTTTTCCTACTGGATATGGATTTTTGGACAGAAAAACCAGCAATACTGTATTTCAAGAGGCTAGGAGTAAGCTAACATTAAGTGACAAATGGTTTTAACTCAAGTTACCTATACATGTTACTCAGGAGGGGAACCTGAACAGAGCATAGCTCCCAGCACACTCTCAGCAGGTGAGCCATGTCCTGATCTCACACATACAGAAAGTACCAAGAAAAAAAAGAGTTTTTGAAAGGAGGCATTAGGGAGTGTGAAAACACACCTTGCCTCTGTTTAGAGCTGGTGTGATGTGTTCACACCAACTCTTTCTCAATACAGTTCTTCCAAAGAGCAGCTGAGTTTATTGCCTAGAAAATTAAAACAATATAAACTTCAGGGGGAAAGAACAACACAAATCCCCTGCCTTGCCCTTTCACTTTAACTTGCCACCTTCCTTATATTTTCTTTCTCTCCTGTCAGAGTGTGTGAAGGCCAAGCGATGTAAGAAGGCTCAAACCTCAAGGAAAAAGCATGCAGCTGGCTATTTGGAAACAATTTCCCTGAGCTGGAAGCAAGACAAAATGTATCTCTAACACATGAAAATTGCTCCATTTGCTTCAGCGCAACTACAAAACTTCTAGTGCTTTCAATAGGGCTCAAAAAAATCATTATGTTAAGCACAGGATGCTCTACCTAGTGAACTTTTGATCGGCTGGAGAAGACCATTATGACCCCTGTCTGGGTCTTCAATGCCACAAATGGATACAAATTTGATTCCCCCAAACCAAGAACAGCTGTAGTTGAGTAAACTAACATTTGTAAGAGGATTAGTTGCCTTACACTTGCTGACCCTGTATTCTCCCAGCAGGAAAAGGGTTAGGACCTCACCCTGGAACAAACCAGACACTGAAAGGTTCATGGCTTGTTTTGGAAAGAAAAATAATTTTAAAAGACAAAGAGACAAGAGCTGGAACACCTACTCCTCTGGTTTGGTGGAAACTGGTTTCCATTTGCTCTGCTATCAGAGCAGTATTAAGAAAATAACCACATGACCTTATAGAAATACCTGCAGCAGCACCACTTTATAATCCCAGTCACAGCCTCCTTTCTTGCTCTTTGTAGTGCTTATGTCACTCTCAGGGCCTCATAAACTTAGGCAAGATTCGCTACTGCTTCACCATCAGATATTTTCTATGTTGCATCCCATCCTGGGATGACTCCTTGTTGGTTTCAAAAAATACTACTGTTAAAAATCGTAGCTAAAAAACAACAAAAAAAGGTAATTTTCTCCAAACACAATTCACCGAGAGAGCCTGTGGTGGGTTTCCTCAGCATGGGAGCCAAACTGCAAACCAGAAGGGTGAACTTTTTGACTTTCCTAGTGCTGTGCTAGCCAGGAGCTGGCAGAGCTTGCAGGCACTTTCAGGAAGGGTGAAGTAGCAAACTGGAGATGACATTTCCACAGGCAGGGAAGGGTTATGCAGCAGGCAAGACCTTTAAGTGAGAATCAGGAGACCTGTCCACAGACAGCTTGCATGACCCCAGGTAAATCCCTCAAGGAACTGAAGCATGCACCACTCATCCACAAAACGGAGCTAATCCTAATTCCTTCATGGAGTACTGCACAGCTATAGCTACTCTTGGTTTTCAGGTGCTCCTGTAGCTCAGCAATGACAATGGTGTGGGAAGAGCTGAGAGACTAGGACTCTTTGGGAAGCCAATTCATCCAGCTTTCTCTGGTAGTTAACAAGGCTCAGAGTACAACATGGCCACATTTCCCAAAATGGATCACTAACTCCTCACTACTCTACGCAGCAAAATGCAGCAAAAATCTATCTGAGGTCTTCTCTTACCTCTGTCCCAAGAAATTCTCAAGATGGAATTTCAAAGGAGTTTAGTCAATAATCAGGAAGACAAGATGAAGGCTGCATTGTTGACACTGCAATCAAGCAGTCATAAAACTTTTTATTTCTTTAAAACCTTTAGTTTCTGATGTCATACTGTTAATCCCATGTGGCCAAAAGATTATGGTTTAGGCCTCATAAAAAAAATATACGTCACCATAGCTCAGACATCACTCTATTTTAAAAAACAAACACCTACATAGGATGCTTCCTCTTCTTTCTGTTTTTTAAATGCAAAGGTTACACTGGCTCATTGGTTTTATGTGGGTGATAGAAAACACTTAATTCTGGGTGCTGGGATGCCCCGAGTATCACCAGAATTTCAGGGAAGATTACAAGAGCTGGCAAGATTAATCATGTTTTTCACTTTAAAAAACAGAACAATCTTTTAAAAAAAAAGCTCCTTCGAAATGAAAAAATAAAAAAATCCTTTAAGAACCTGATGCAATTTGCTTCCCTGGATGGCTGAGGGAAAGCACAAGGCAGTGCTGTCTGCACAGACCTGGGAGCCAGCCTGGAGGGCTTATGGGAGTCCCCTGCTTGTGAGCCACAGCTTTCCACTCTGACTGCAGCCGAACACTTCCAGTGTGCCCAACGCACAGGACAAACCCCCTCCCATTCCGCTCTTTCCCCACCACATGTACTCTTCGCAGAGGATCACTACAACACACAACTCAAAGAAAGTCCAGAAGACACTCATGACTCCAGAGAGCCTTCACGTGTTTTCCTGGAGTACATGACACTAGATATGCGATTTCGCTTCCCCTCTCCTTTTGCAATCCCTTCACTGAAATGTATCCCCATATATGCTTTTTCCAGTGAACACCAAGCCTGTAAGCTGCTTTTCCAAGCCAAGAAAAGTTTAAAAGAGGTCACACCACGGAGAACAGGCTCTGTGCATTTCCTAAGGGGGTCATATTACGTAGAATATCCACGGGAGACGAAGTGTTCCCATCCAGTTTCCCACATTTTGGCATCCAAGTTCTTCTTTGGATTAGGTGAAGTGGGAAACACATGCATTGGAAAAAAAAAATCAATGTATTTTGTTCCCCACATTTGCCTACCTCAACCAGAACTCCTCAGTATACTTTGAGGGTCTAACAGAGTGATTCTTGCTATTAAAGTGACTGCTATATTTAGCATTTGGGACTCTCTCCTTCACACTCACAGAGGCACTCAGCTTTGGATGGGTTTTTTCCTTCCCTTGAACAATGCTGAAATCATTTTCTTCTTAGTCAGACATTAGACAAAACTTTCTAGCAGTAACCAATTAATCAGGGCAATAGGCTGCACTGTTTCCCTATGCAATCCTGCTGTCAAATGCCTTTAAGGCCACGCTAGATTGGCACCTGCCAGAAAAGCTTTAGATCGAGCTTATCCTGCCTTGGGGTGAGGGGACCAAATGAGCACTGCAGGCCCCTCTCAGCTCCATCTCTGACAGCTTCAGAATACTTCAGAAACCGTGGAAATCTGAAGAACAGAGTTTCTTGCTCTCCTTTAGGTACAGGGCCTGAGCCAGCTGCAGGGGCAGCGTGCCAAGACTCTGGAAACCTCTCAGAGGTTTGACCAGGGTGACAGAGAGGGAGATCTGCTCCAGAGTGGCAGTTGCAGCTGGCGAAGGGCATTAATGCCATGTGTGTGGGAGCAGGCGGGCAAAGTGAAAGGGAGGATCTTGAGGCATCTGCAAGGCACTGTTTCCATTAGCAGAATGAGACAGCTCCCTGCCGTGCACACTGGCAAGGAAAGAACAGGAGCAAAGCAAACAGGAGGGGTTGCAGGGAAGAGGAACCCCCCACCCAAACTGCTGAAACTGGTTGCACCCCAGCAAGCTTCACTGTGCGCAGTCACACAGCTGCAAACTTGGAAAAGGATAGACTCTGAGGAGTGCCAGGATCCACTCTATGAGAAACACTGGAAACAAACATAGATCAAAGGGAAACACCAAGCTGTATACACAGCTGGGGCTGTCTTCCCCTGTTAAAAAGAGAAGGGCACGTATTTTAACTGCAAGCTCTTTGTGTGTGCTTGCACGTAACTGTGCATCTGGGCAAACGTGTGTACTCGCCCCACGCTTGGCCTCCTGACATTACCAGAGTGTAGCTAATGAATGGTATTTTCCAAGCTGTATGGAAGATTCCCACACAGCTGGGCAAAACCTGACTGGGCAACCCACAACTCAACCCACCACAGGGAACAAGGCCAAATAGGTGGAAATAAAAGACATGGGAGATACAAAGCAACCTCTGTTTTAGCCTCTGATTTCTACAGTAAACCTGATGAACTGCTCCTCCTTTTAGAATGACTCATTTGAACAATTTCACTGAGTTTCCAGAAGGAGCACAACAATTCCCATCTCAGGGCTGGGCTTTGGCCATGTGGAATTAGAATGAATTACCCCAACTGTTCAGCAGGTTGTGTCTTTAAGTAGCACTGTAAAGTCTCTCCTGAGAGGGAAATGTAGAGGACACAGTGCCCAGAACTTCCTGGGAGAGCCAAAGCAATCCCCCCTGCACAACCCAGCACTGAGAGGAAAGAGGAGAGGAACACACTGCAGTAGCGCGTGGAAATGCTGGCAGCTTCCTGTTGCCAGGTCCTGGAACATTCCTGGCTGACCAGGTTCTTCTTCAAGGCTAGTAACAGCCACAGTGGGCTCCTCAGGGCTGATCTCACCTCAGAACCTTCCTGTTCTGTTCCTTTTCTTTCCTGGGATGCTCACAGGGAGATCTACTCGTACACAAATAAGCAGCAAAATCAAGTCTGGCATCAACTACCTTTCCATATATCCCTCCTGATGGTTGTATGGCTTCGCCAGCCTTCACCCACGTGGAAGGGTCCTTGCCCTTTTACTACAAACACACCCACTTAATCATGAGAAGAGCAGTGTCTATCAAATACCCTTCTTTTGTTTTTGCATTATTCACTGTCCTGGACAGTAAGGAACCCTTGGCACCGCTCCCCAACTGACTCGGCATACCTACAGCACTGCAGAGACAACTAGAGAGGAGCAACAACTGCCCAAGTGAAGGAGCAAGTATTCATCAGAGAGTCATTAAGAGCTGTGCTTCTAAATGATTCAGATGCTTTTAGATATTCCACCCTGGCTCAGCAACCAGACAACTCAGAGACAGCAGCCTGCACTTGACTTTGTAAGCTTGACTAAATTTTGTGCAGCTGTTTACTACCTACCATGATAAAAACCACACCCCTACCCAAGGAACTGCTATCAGCCTGGACCATGTGTGAACCTGCTGATACCATGCACAGAGTCTGCTTCTATGAAAGTAACGCTGCATCTCAAACTCATGTCCTGTTTCCACTGGTGGCTTCATGAATAAGCTTTTCTGTAACAATTTCTGTTATGCCTCCTTCTTTCCCTCAGCCCCTCCTGTGCAGAAACCCTTGTACAGACAGTTACAAGATCACTCTGTAACTGCTACATCCCCTTTCCTGCCTCACCTTTTGTGAGCTGAACATGCTCATTTGCAAAATCTCCCATTCACAGCAATCTGTTCTTCATCCTGAGCCGTATAAGTACTGAACACCCAGGCAAAAAAAAAAAAAAAAAAAAAAAAAAAAAAAAGAAGAAGAGAGAAAAAGGCATCCATCCTTTGCAAAAGCTTTTCATTTTCCCCTAAATAAGTCATGTTACTTTATGAATGTACTCTCAAAGGTAAATAATTAACGGGCAAGAGGGACAGAAAATCTTATTACATGGCTAATGGGAAGTGATGCTCAGGCAGCAGTGTACCCATAAAGTATAGCTTCAAAATACAGCCCCTAGGCTTTCTTAATGGAACATTGGGCTGAAAACCTGACTCATGCAGGGATTCCTCTGCATTCCTCCAGACTCAGACAAATCCAAAACCTTTATCTGAGATTCAGCCTGCATCTAACAGACTCAAGACTGTTTCACCTCTGAAAAACAGGATACTCCAGTTTTGCACAAGCACTGTAAGGAACAACCACAAAGAGCACCAGGCAGAGATGATCTGTATTTCCACACAAATTCAAACTCCCAAGGACAGAAGGAACGCTGGTAGATTACACCATCTACTGCTATGTTCTGCCATGGCCCTGATGTAGCCCTGTCCATGTTATCCACTTGTTTCATGTGAGGAGAATTCCTGACCGTTGGTTGCACACTGCCTATTTGGTTGTTTCATGGTTTTCTCATGCACTGTTTGGGAGGAAACCTGTGAAGTGCGTTTGCCCACAGCTATGCAAACTACTCGGGATGACCAGCACCATTTGTAGCCAGGCAAGAACCACAGCAACTGCAAGATGAAGCCCTTCTCTCCTTTCCCAGACAAGGTTGTGAACACCTGTCACACACTTGCATTTACCATCACAGCACCCAAAACTAGGAGTTAGACCATACTGCTGCCTCCCACAGCAGCAAATGTGCCTCCACTTTGTGTCCCTCTTCTCTTTCCTGATGGGAGAAGGTGTCATGCAGCACCTCCTGGCCCTGGCCAACACTGAGGGGGCACAAGGACACTGAGAGGGGCACAAAGAGCGAGCACGAAGTTTTGAAGGAAGGTGGGATAGGGGAAACTTGTGTGAAAGAGAGAAAAGGCAAGCAACTGGAGATGTGGATCAATGAGGCAAAGGACTGGGTCGATGCAAACTTATTCCTGCTCCTTTTCTTCATTGAGGCACTGGATCTATGCGTGTTTCTGCTTCTCATCTGGCAGAGGTCACACCAGGAGACACCTGGGGGCATCTCACTCTTCCCATCTTCCCTTGGAATATAAGGTTAGAGGTTATCAAAGCTGTCATACTTTGGTAAAAATAGGCCACATACGGAAAAGAGAACAAGAGCATGTTTCCTTCATTTCCTATCCCACTCCCTTTGGTTATTACAAGTCTGCATGGGCTACATTACAGGCTGTATTACAGGCTACATGTACCAGATGTAGATCAACATATACAACTCCAACTTCTGCCCCAAGAGTACAAGGTCCTGAAACTTGTCGTTAACAGGTGATCTGTCTCAAAATTATATTCCTATTACCTCATCTTCCCTACAGCAGAAATTCCCAACTGGCTTTTAGCTAGCAATGCTTTCAGGCCCATGAGCAATGTTAGTCACTTGAACAATAAAAGTTGTTGCATCAGGATTTCTGGCTCTCAGCACCTTAAAGAGCACCCTGGAAAAAAAAGAAAAAAAAAAAAAGCCTGCAAACTCTCCAGAGATTAATTTAGGAGAGAGATGGTAAGTACAGAGCCATGACATGACTGAAAATGGAGCTAGGAAAGCTGAATGCCTGACTTCCTACCTGGGGCCAGAGGTCCAAGCTCACAGATTACAGAGGGCATTTGCCCAGTCTTTATAATTTTTTGAGGACAGCCATAAATATACGGAGCTGAAGAGGGCTCATCCTGAAAGAAAACTGTGGCAATGCATCCAAGCAGAAATCTGAGGATGCAAGTTTGGGAAGAGATTCAGGATCCACAGCTGTCAATGACGCACTCCAAATCAGACTGGTGACCACTGATTTGGTGCAGAGACCTGACCGCAGAGAATGTTTCCTTCAAAGATGGGGACTTCCCCTCAAGTCTTTCTTCTGGGAGGCAGGACAATGAAAGGATTCTCAGCATCAGACCGTTATGACAAGGCCAAGCAGATTGTGCTGACAGTTCTTTCTACACCATGGGAGAAAAACAC
This sequence comes from Cnemophilus loriae, assembly GCA_013397755.1. Lineage (NCBI taxonomy): Eukaryota > Metazoa > Chordata > Aves > Passeriformes > Corvidae > Cnemophilus > Cnemophilus loriae. Next base: position 1,709,987 of record VZTF01003410.1, on the reverse strand, counting down.
ATCAGAAAGTGCCTCTAAACATGTCTTAGTTAAGAAAGGCTTTGCGATAAGTATCTGTTTCTGAAAAAATGGCTTATAACAGTGATTTTATTGTGCAACATTGTTGAAACAAAAACATTTTTCTTTGTGACAGTTTATCCAAAATAGTAGTATTGTTCTTTTTCCTCTTCTTTTTTCAACAGCTATTGGATTCCTAAGGGAGGTGCAGAGATCTGGGAGCAGAAAGGATGATAGGCATGCATACGTTCTTCACTGCATCACTTTGAATAAAAAAATAAATCATATTGAAACCATAAATTCCTATACGAGCAGTACTAAAGGACTTGCAATAAAAAGTGGATCATTTTGTTTCCTTCAAATCTTGGCATGGAGACTAACTGTCCCTTTGCAGCAGCTGTACTCAGAGTTCAGAATGTTCATCAACCCAGGCAGTGTGAAACAAAGCCTTAGCAGACTTTCAGCTGTAAGTGAATCAAAATGCTGCTTCTGCCCAAGAAGGCACTATGCATGAGCAAGTGTGGTGGTCAGCCAGAGACCTTTCCCAGCGTTACACCAGTGACTGGTGAGTTCTCAGAGCAATGCAAAGAAACAGCAAAAGGCAAACTGACACTAAATAACACTGGCTAAGCCCGAACGTATCCAGAAAGAACAGCTCTCTGACAGCCTTACCTTACTCCAAAAACCACCAGCTTCACCCTCTCCAGGTTAAGCAAAAACAGGAACAGCACTGTAATAAGCTATCCCAATCTCCTAAAACAGAGGAATATACTGCAGCTCTGTTGAAAATTGTTAGTCCCAGCTGAAAACAGAGGCATCTGTCATCCAAACAACAGAGTTGAAGACAGCTAACTACCTCCAGCTCTTGTTCCACACTGGCCTTGGAGACAGGAGGGTTTAGCTACAGTTCCCACAAGGAGCAAGTTGGATCAGTGCATGCTCTGACCTTTGCATGTGTCAAAGAAAGATGCATGCTCAGCTGTGTTGGACATGGTTTGACTGCTGCAGGGAACATCACAGGTTCCAAGTTTTATTAATGAGGAAAACAATATGTACTGTCAAAGTTTGCTATATGAAGTTAGCGTGAAAACAAAGCCCACTCCAGAGAACAAATGAAATTTACTGGATTAGTTTCTTGTTCCAGCTCTCCTGATAAACAGCACTGAACTCAACACCACATTGATTAGTTGGTTCAAGACAAACACTGATCAGATTGCCTTGGCAAGTTTATATAGCACTACAAAAGCACAATCATCCTTGTCTATTCAGAGTAGCAAGAATTCACTATACTTCCATTTCCCTTCCCTCTATCTTTCCCAGCCTAGACAGCTTGTCTGCACTATTTAAAAGCCCTACATTAAATGCTTTTCCTAAGACACACTCAAAGCCCTTGTTCTAAAGAAACAGAACCAAATGGTGCAAATGCTGCAGAGCCTCAGAAGGCCCCCATGGTTTCAGTGCAAGCTGACCCAGGTCATGGTTCTCTCCTCAACATTCAGTAGGGTTTTTCCTTTATCTTATCCACTACCTCAGATATGCGCCTGAGCACAACAGTCAGCTCTGGTGAGAAACCGCCTTGGAGGATCACTCTGCAATAAACAGTCTCTCACGTCAAAGAAAGAATGGGTGAGGAACCACTGAACATGGGGGATTCTGGTAAGAGCCAGGCTAAAAACCACAGTACTCGATCCTTGCTATGTGTTTGTCTTCTTTGCTTCTGATCATCTCAAAAGATATCAGAGAGAAAGGATGTTACATCACTTCACTCTGTGCTTTTACACTAAACAAACTTTTAGCAACTTGGTTTAGAACTTTGTCTCCTTTAGATTTTTTCTTTTTCCTTCCAAATGATGTACTTTTGCAGAGCCACAAATTCTGCAAGATCTTCAGAAAATTCCATTTTCAGTGATCCCGAGGTCTCTTTCCCTCCTTGGATCTATCTTTTGTTTGAACTGAATTATTGTTACCATAAGAAAAATATGCCCTAATAACTCATTCTTTATCCAATTACTCAGCTTTGTTTTCCTTCCTTCTGCTGTATTTCAAAGCAATCATCATCAAAACCTAATAGAACAATATATGATATACAGAAAAATGCTGGGGTTTTTTTTGGTTTTTATTTTTTAAATCTGATCAATAGCATTACAAAACTCTTTCTTGTTCTGTCAGGAGACATAACTTTTCCGACAGACACCACCACTGTGTCGGTCTACCAGAACTGCCACTTCACAGAGCAGCAGGAAGTCACCTCAGAGCTGCGTGTCTTCCCTTAATACCACACTGACCACATCCTCCTAACACTGGCATGTGTCTAAAATATCCACAGACAACAGCTAACACCACTATCTGTATAACATACAACATTTAACTTTAGCCTGAATTTCATTTGTCATCCTTTTTGAGAAAATATTACACTTGCAAAGTTCATCTTTCAGTCGCACACTTTATCTTGTTTTCTTTCAGAAAATGAACTGTTGCTTACACATCAAGGTTTTTGGTAGGTGTGTTAAAGGACTAAAAAGTATCATTTTAGTTACATATTGCAGCAGATGAGAAGAATGCTGGTTTCTTGTTTAAATGCAAGCTATGACTCATCCTGAGCAGAGATAAACTGAAACACATACCCATTAAATAAAAAGCACAAACAATTTTTCAGTGTAAGGATTAATGACAGATAATAACTATAAATTAAATTTAATCTTCTATAACAAAGTCCCTTATACATATGTCACTGCAATCTTTTCAAATAAAAAAAACCCAAATCAAAGGCAAAGTAGGAGTGATTTAAATATTACAGTTAATGTTTGGTACCGAATCAAACAGCTCCTTAGTAGAACAAGTAGAGTATTCTGGAGTGAAATATTTTCAAGCAGTAGAACCGAAAACATTGCTTTAATATTTTAAAATACATTTTTAGGGGGTTTTCTGCATTAAAGGGGTACACATTAAAACATCATCAGCTCTGCAATATTGAGTCCAAGTTAAACCACATATTCAAAAAGGAGATGAGCATTTTGTTTTACTAGTATTCTCTTGCTACTGTGTGAAAGAAACTGTGTAATTGGTGAATGGGTTAAACCAAAATTTAACTGAACATAAGAAGACTGCTGTTCACAGACAAGAAGGGGAAAAAAACACAGTCAGAGACCTAATAGTGGACAATTTTGAAAATTATAGTGTGTGTCAATAATGGAGATAACAGTGAGATTCAGAAGGAATAATCTCAAATAATAGGGAAAATGAGCACCTGTCAGCCACAAAGCCATTAGTATCAGGGCTTTTATATTTGCAACAGTTAAGTCTGGAGACACTGACAAACTTAACAACACACCAAATGAAACATGGAGTTGGGGAACACAGGAAGCAATCCCCCTCACTCAGAAAACACTGCTGTGGAGTTTGAAAATAAATGCTTCCAGTACGAAACTCGCTGCCCAAATCATTGGTAATGAACACTGCAAACACAGCAAAGGCACCACAGTGTCTAGCTGGGTTTGCAGATGTGAGCAGCTGATGAAGCCGTAGCATCTCCATCAAGGGACAGACAATCCCAAACCAGGAACATCAGACTCCTGGCCAAAGTTCCCAGATATAGGAGTTTGCCTGTACAGAGCACCCAATGTGATCAAATGTGTGCCTTTCCCAGAAGGATGAAAACCAAAGGCTTGTAAAACCATGTCTGAGACAGACCTGGAATACAGTGCCCCAGAATGGGAAGCCCTGGAGGAAAGAGCTTGCTGAGAAGGCTGATGGTTAGGAATCTTCAGCCTGGAGCAGGTGGGGACTAAGGAGAATAACTGAGACAAAAGGAGAGGAAGAGAGAGATATTACACCAACTGAGAATGGAAGGACAAATTCTGCAGCAATCAAACACCTTGTCAGCATTCAGGAAAAGGTGGCATAAAGGGAATCTCAGGTAATAACATTCCTCTCATGAGTGTACTTCTCAACATGCTAGTCAATAGCCAATCCTTATGGTACCCCCAACTCAGATAATACTACTGTCCTCAGTTAAAGACAGGGAATCAAGGCAGAAACTTCCTCAACTGACAAAGACAGCTGGTAGCCAGCACATCCCAACCCATCAGTCCATACGAGTCCTTAGCTGGGCAATAAGTATGTAACACTGGCTGCTAAGATCTCACCCACACAGAGTTTGAAGTTTTGCTCCCTGCCCTCAGGCTAGAAAAAGACGATCTCGTATCCATGCAAACATGGCCAGTGTGATAGATCAGGCTGGTATAGGGAAAGATGGAGACAGCTCTGCTCTAAAGCTGTACTGAGTGCAAGCAGAATTTGCAGTAACAATTAGATATGCAAATAAGCACATTGAAGATTAGTGACGGTTTACTGTTGTCATGGAGAAAAAAGCACCTTCAGTTCTGGGTCAGACCCAAGGACTGCATTTTCTTTCCCTCACTGGTAAGTAGAACTGGAGAAAGCACTGGAAAACCCAGGAGCCAACAGTCCTCAACACAGCTCATCCTGGGACCAGAGAGGCTGAAGCTCAGCGAGCAACATAACCCAAATAAAAAACCCTCCCTGCATCAACCCAGAGAGACAAGACCACGGCAACTCCGTAGATACTCAAAAATACCAGGAGGTAGAAGCACAGGCTGGAAGAAAACACCCACACCATGCAAAGGCCAAGCTGCTTCCCAGCATTGCTGCTGCCAGGGGGAGGCAGATGTGGGGAAAACTGAGGGCAACACAATTCATGAGGTACTCAGCTCCAGTTCCCTTGAAGCCACATGGGAAGATCTTGTCTGAATGAAAATACACGCTTGGCTCAAAACCTCTGCGTGTCTTTGGCCATCCTCACAGTCCTCCAATCCCTTGTTAAATGATGGCTGCTAAGAGAGACGAGGAGGCAATCAGCCTATTTAGACTCAGCTTTCCTTCCCACCCTGGGGGTTTCTTCATAGGAGCAGCTGGCCAGAGCACCGCCTTTGTTACAGCAGCCACAAAAAATACAGACACTCACTCTTCAGCTCCCCTAAAATCCCACAGAAGAGCCAAGATAAGTTTATAATAGAAACCCTGACACAACCTTAACTATAGCATCCTGAATGGAAGGCGATAATCTGATCTGTGTGTGAACTAGCTCCCCTTGTCTCAATGGTATTTATCTTACTTTAACTTCTGTTACAAAAGGGTTGAGTCATATAGCAGAGCCGGCCAAGTAACAAAACTGCAGGGCTTGCTAAAACGTCAGATTCAAGGATAAACAGGCGCAATCCTAGAACAGGTTAGAAGAGTCTCTGCAGGAGCGCTGGTAGCCAGACCTCTGAGACTCTGGACAATGATATTTTCTTCTGTGCTACAGAGACTATCACAGCCCAGTGCAGGGATGGGGGAGAGGGTACAGAGCACAGGGCTCTGCCCTTCGGTTCATGGTAACACGTAGTACCCAGCACCCAAGAAACCTGATCTCGTAGCAACCTCATGTATGGAAAGTGCCCCAATCAGATTTCACTGTGTCAGGAGAAGAACAGTATTTACTCTGCATACAGATTAGTCACAAAACTGGGTCACTTCTTGCCTTTTCAGAGAGAGAGAAAAAAAAACAACCAAAAACAAAGCTTCTTTTTCACATCTTTTTGTGTCTTCCCCCCAACTTTTAAAACTTTGTGATGCAGTGTGGTCACTCACAGCTGTCTAAGCTGATCAAACAGCACCTGCATGTGTAAGGTCAAAGCACATTACACTCACCAGGCCTGCATTTTTCAGAATTCAGCTCATTAGCTACTTACCGGTTCTTTTCTAGTTCGTTGTGCGTAGATCTGGAAGATAAAAAAAAAATTTGGATTAGCCACCTTTGACCTCTGAGCACCGAAGTTCAACTGCTGCAAGCTGTACACATCTTCACTGGCACATCACAGTGCAAAGCCAACCAACTACATACATTAAAATCTATAAACTCATCCTCCTTGCTGACAAGATGTTCCTTCCCTCCAGTGCAAAAGCCAGTACCCTTACTGCTAAAGAAAATGTTCCCTAGAGACTTAAACGCACACAAAATCCCAAAGAGAGGCAATGATTAGAACAGGGGACCAGAGTCTGTCACTTCCAGACTCCTTCTGGTTCTGCCACCAGCTCAGTACAGGACTGAAGTAATGTTTCTTTGTGCTTTAGTTTCTTCATTCACCCCATAAAAATATCAGTATCATTTGCTAAACACAGGAGCTCATGGAGCAGTAATTTGTGCATCAAATACATGGGAACCTTCTAGCAGAACTAGGTCTGTAGGGACAGCCCCTGGAGCCCTTCAGCTGCCACAGGCCAGATTTAGCCAATTTAGAAGCAGAAGCAGACACGGCCAGCATTTGGGCACAAAATGGGATGGCCAGTACTGCCACGTTTACAAACATCAGTGGCACTGTATAGAACATTTAGGATCCCTGGAAACCGCCTGGGGATGGGAACGGCACTGCTACAACACCAGCATGCAGTGAAGTGACCCATAAAGTGGCACTGTGACACTTGAGAAAGGAGGAGGTTTTGTCTCTATACCTGCCCACCATGCCAAGCACACTGCCAGTATTCCTTAATTTAGAGCTCTGCAGCTTGAAAATGAAACCAACTAGAAACAAAACGGAAACAGGCAACTTCATTCTCCTTGCCTCTGTGATGACAGAATGAGTGGCAAAAAAAAGTTTAAATACATTCAGGATTTCTAAACTAACCCAGGTAAGGTTGTCGAGGATTATTTAAAAGGATAGCCATTTGTCCAACATTTCTCTTTAACAGAAGGTCACCTTAAAATAAGAGTAAAAAGAACCCAAGAGCTTAATAAAAAGGATCTATTTTCTCTAATTTGGCATCACATTTCTTCCGGAGCTCTGAGAAGATTATCCTCTATCCTCCATCTGGAGAATCCCACAGAGAATTCTACAATTAGGGAACTGAATGGAGGATGTGCTCCAAGGGAAACCCTGTCATAATTAAATGCTTCTCCAAAAAAAGGAAGGAGGAGTGCCTAACAGGTGTTAGAACTTCACTGAAAATGATGACTAAACCGTGGATGTCTGCAAAGAACATGGTAAATGAGTCTTAGCTGACCACGGCTGAGAGCAGAGGAAAAACAAAATGTTGCCATATACCTATGCAAGCCACCCTGCTCAGCAGGACATGGGATACCCTAAAGGCAAGGCACACTATAGTCAAACTCGCCATGTTGAGAAAACTCCCAAATTTCCTCCCAAAAGCAGTGGATGCCTTCATTCTGGTTCCCAGGAATCAGAATCATGAACATAGTATTTAGCCCAGAAAACCTCCCAAATCAAACTCACATGCTCCCACCAGAGTCTAAGCCAGCAAAATCCATTTGTCCAGGCAACTTGGAACCAAATTAACCTATCAGGGCGGAGCTGAAGCCCTTTAGAACCACTGCCCGTATGTAGTTTGAAACATGCTTATTGCTCTTTTTTACTGCATGTTCCTGCAGGAGACTGTGCACTCTTCTTGGCTATGACACTAGCAGTTATAAGGCTGAAGATATGCAATGGCTTGAATTCCTATATTATATCGAGCCAATTACCAAGGCCAGCACTGAAAGAACAAAGTTTGGCCCACTGCTGTGAACAAAATTAAAACAGCAGGTTCTCCCTGCTCCTCTCACACAGGAGACTCTTTATTACCTATCTGCCTTCTGATGAACAAAACAACTGAGAGAGGTCACGGGCTTTTCACCAAGTCAGGAAATATTCGCTGTGACTTTTAACCACATCTGTGGCGAAGAAAAAAAGCAACCTCCCCAACACCTTCCCACTGAAGCTGAATGCAAACGAAAGAATCTCAGCAGCCTCCTTCCTGTAGGGAGGCTTCTTCTCTTACCTGTCTGTGTTTTGCTTAGTCTCACTGGGGACCATTTGGAAAAGTTTTAATTTTTTATTTCACCTGAATTTAGGAAAAAAGTCCAGCACTGCTCCCTACTATCACCATTCACTAACTCATATTTTCTGTGGCAGTTTCCTTTTGCTTGGACAACACATAAAGGGAAGAAACCCTCTCCTGTTCATAACTCACTTCATTTTCTATAGCTCCTAATCTAAAGATTAGTTTTTACCCCTCATCTTTGGGCTGCACATGTTACTAATATTTATTTGGAGTTATATAAGGACATTGCTGTCAGTGAAGTGGAAAAAAGTGGAGGAACCTGTACTGATATGACTCAGAAAAAGAAGTCTTTTAAATAGGTATAGAAACAAATGTAACTGGATCTCTCTAAGTGAGCTGGTCTTATCATCAACTGAGAACTCAGAGACTATCAGCAGACTGAAATCAAGGCCTCATCCTTGTGCACCATCACCAGCTTTTTGATGGGTACAGGATGAACACCACAGCCGTAAACTATCGCCAGAACTCGGGGAACACTCTGGGTTTACAACAGCAAGTAACCAGTGCGCTCAGTGTGACACTGCTGTGCTGCTGCTGACAGTCAGCCACAGCCTGTGTCACCCAGTGAAACAAGGACACTGCTGTCGAGCATGGACCACAAACCAGGGGAATCCACATCCCTGCTGCCAGGCGGGCAGGGCAAGCAGAACCTGCAAAGCTGAAACCAGAGCCAGGCGGGTATGGACACGTTCAGAGGGGAAAACAAAAGACCAAGCATATGTACTGGCACTGCTCAAAACGTCAGCTGCAATTTAAAAGTAGCTCAAGCACAAACCGTCTGTAGGGTCCTCATTTAAAAGTCAGGTTTCTATAGCAGTCAGCTCTTTAACAATCAATTTAAAACACCCAAACTGATAACTACTCTCAAAAACTGAAGAAACTTTATTAAGGAGGAGGATCCTGCTCACTGCATTTTGAAAACAGCCTGGAAAAAGATCAAGAATGAGTTTCAGAAGCTGAACATAAAGGAGCCAAGCAAACAACAACAAAAATAGCAGAGCAATCCCTGTCAAGATTTTAAGCAACAAAAAGTTGAAAGAGGACAAACTCAAGTTTATCCCAATTTACCCCAGATACCTGAAACTGCATACTAAATAAGAGGAAAGAGGGAGGCAGCAATTGTCAATCATTCTAATTTAAGGTCAGATGCAACAACCTTTTTCTGCCAGTTACAGTGATACTGCCTGCAACCTTGCTATCCAACACAGAAACAAGGTGTTGCTGAAATATCAAGCTACACTGAAGTCCCCCAGTAAATGAGAACCTGCAAGTAATTTGCCACTTTACCCCATTTTCTTTATTTAAATAAAATCTCTCCTACCATGGCAGAGGCAGCCAAACCTTGCCTGAGCACAGGTAAGGCAACACAACTAACTGCATCAGGGAGGAATAAGCTCTAAAGAGCACTGAATTCATTTGTCATTGGGATTTTTACTGTAATTAAAATCACAAAGCTGCCATATGACATTAAACACAGCTGACCTTTCTGGTTTACATATTTATTATTGATAAACGGGCCATACATGCATTTGCAGAGTATCTGCATTTTGGTTTGGGTTGTCAGTGAGCTAACTATTTTCTGTTGAGGAAAACACAGCCTATGCAATACACAGATGGCATTTAGACCCAATGATCCTGTCATCTCTCTTGAACCTGATCATCTTCCTGCCTGTACGTGGCATCAGCTCCTGGCTCCAGAGGAGTCCAGGACTCCAAGAGCTCCATCTCCACCACAACAGATATACTGTTGTCTCAGGAGGTGCTGCTGGCCATAAGTAAAAGGCCTCTTCCAGTACATCCTTAATGCCTACACAGACCTAGCACTTCTCCAAATTCACTCACCCCACTCAGCTCTACCAAGAGTTTAATAAGGAAATAAATATCCCACCAGCTTGTGAAAATTAGGGTACAGTTACCTGAATCATGCTTAGCAAAACAAGAACATCCATCTGCAGACCAGGCCAACTGCTTTCTGTCTTACTTCACTCAGGTTCAGCTACTTCTCCTGCTTATGCATCATCACACCATATACAAGCGCATTCTTCTTCGCTTTACAGACCCTTCCCACCTTCTGGGACACCCATTCACTGGGCCACTAAATTCCCCTGCAGGAAATGCCTTCTTCCATTCCCCAAGCCAAGAATAACCAATCCTTCTGAAATCAGTGAACTACATTACTGCTCTCTTTTATGCGAGTTCTTCCTCAAAAATGACAAATTAAAATTATGGAAAAGAAGGGTGATAAACAGCTTTTCCACATTTTAAATCCACCTGTGTCCACAAAACAGAACTTACTGGCTGAAGAACTCCAGTGTTTTGCCAGGGTTTCAAGTGGATCAACAACCCAGCAGTCTATGAAGCCAGTGCAGAAGCCAGCCTGGGAAATCCACAAAGAACCTTCACCAGTAGCAGCACGTGAGGCTTCCAGCCCAATGGCAAGACAAATGAAGGCTGCACAAGAGTTAACTCTTCCTGCCCAGATGCTCAAGGGCTCTTCCTAAGGGAGTTGTGAATCCACCTCACCTCTGAGAGGCCCAGAAATCTGGCCCTCAGAGAGCTGCAGCGGAGCCTTGGGAACACAGCAACTTATGGTACTCAACACTGCCATGAGCTCCTACAGTGAGAAGGAGCAGGATGCAGCCAAACAGAAGATGGCACAGCCAGAGCAGGAGTCCTTCTGCTGCCATCCTTATGCCCTTTGCAAGTAGCAGCCTCAAGTCTAACAAGAGCATCCCCTCAGCCTTGCATATCAGCAAACCTAACAAAACATTTCCTTCCAAGCAATACCAAAGACAAAAATTGTCTTAAGCCATTACTATCTCATGATCCCCTACACTGTCTGGCCTTGAGGTCCAGAGTAAATCCTTCTCCTTGAGGAGCTGAGGTGAGGGGATGAAACAGACTGTTTCACCTTCTCACTGACGTCAATGGAGATGCACCAGATTAACCTGGCCCCAAACTCTGGCTAGTTTTTCTGTCGCTCTTAGATGGACACGGTATCAGATTCCTCCTAAGGCTCTGATCAAAGCTGTTTTCCCAGGATCAAGCCAGACCCTTTCCAAAGTTCACATTCTCTGTCTCCAACAGAGAAGGAAACGCAGCCGTACTGGCATTTGTTCATGTTTGTTCATCTTTGGAAAAGGAGAAATGGCTCCACTCTGTTTTCAGCTCAAAGAGCGGAAGAGAGTTCTTCCATGTGGTTCACAACTGTAGAAAGTCACCTACACCTCAGTTTCTACACAGTATTGGGAAAGTCTCCTGCAAGACTCAGTCAAAACAACTTTTAAAAGTATACTGCATACTTCCCTTCAAGAAGTAAATATATTCAAAGTCACCTACAGTATTTACACAGCCTCTCTCAATTTGGTACCTGCTCCCCATAATCATTATTTCTGTTTGCAACATTTCAAAATTAAGTCTTCTATAATACTTTTCATGCAGGGGGTCAACACCATCACAAAGAAATTATAAATAATTTTCGCAAGATCACACAAGAAACCAGTGGCAGAGCAGGGTACTTAATTTGGGTTCCCTGAACCTCAGGATAAGGTAGCTGTTTTCAGGCATCCCAGAGACAGCTAACAAGAACACTCATGCCATCTGACTCTTGGGTGAAATACCCCCAAAAAATCATTGTGAAGTGTAAGTGGGAAAGCGAGAAAAAAGCCCACAATCAACAACAACCCAAACCCAAACCAGTCTTGATGTCTTGCCCACTGTCTGCCAAGTGGGCTAACCTGACTCTCAAACACCACTGTACAAAGTGCCAGAGAACAATCTAAAATGGGAGCCAATAACAAAACAATATTAATTTACTGCTAAAACTCAACCAACAGACGTATCAGACATAACCCTCAGCTGGAGAAGCAACATTGTTCTGTTGGTGCATGTTCTGCTTTTTCAGTACAAGGGAGAAAGGAGCAGGAAGATAGCTCCTCCTTGTTGAGCACCACGAGTTTATCCCGGCTCCAGAGCTGAGCTCCCTCAAACCACACTAACATCCTAATAAGCAGCACAAGGCGGCACTCTGAAGGGAAAGATTTTCCAAGCCAGGCAACATAACAGCAGGAATGTTGTTTGCATTCAGTGCTGCAGTCTGGGGCCAGCAAAGAAGTCCCCAGCTGGCTTCCCTCCCCACTGTGCAGGCTGGGAGCAAGTGTGCTGGTGTGGGCTTTTTCCTGCACCACCTGAGACCCTACATGCTCGTCCTAGCCCCAAATGCTAGGGGAAAACTGTCCTCATGCAGGGCCCTGCACAGCCAAGAGGAACTGGGTTTGCTGAACAAGCAGCTATTCAATATTTTGTTTTCTCCTCATTGTTCAACGCATGGCCTCAAGCCAAGCCCTGCTCTGAATACAGAACTTGTGCTTTCCTTACAGGCGTTTCGACAGGCTCACCAAGAGCCGTGGCTGGGCAGTTCACAAGCACATTTATTGTCTAGCATCCTCAGTTTCCAAACTGGAAGCTAAGAAACAGAGAAATGAGAATTGCATCTTCGTGTCCCTCTGAGCACTTCCGTGAAGAACCCCAAGGACCTGGTTTTCTGGGCCACTTTACAAGTTCTAAGCACAAGTCCTGCTGGTGCCCCCTGCAGCTGTGCACCACCAGCACTTCCACAGCCCAGATCCCAGGTTCGTATCTTGGAAAAAATCAGTGTGAGGAATAGACAGTTTGGGGTCTCCCGTAGCAAGCTGGCCCGAAAGGGACTTGCTGACTGGGCAGCTGACAGCAGCCAAGAGTGAAGCAAGTTCTCCAATGTGGTATTCATTGTTCCATTTGTCTGCCTTCTAACTTCTGCCACCAGTGAGCAAAAGTCCTACAGAAACCACTTCCCTCTCTTCCCAGCCCACAGTTAACCATGTCAAAAGGGGCTGGTACACACAGATCAGAGACAAAGGCTGATGCATGTTCACTTGGTGAAGTACCTTTGCCATTTCAGTAGAGAAACCCTAGTCCATCTCCCTTGGACATGCAGCAGACGACATTTTCTATAACAATTTAGAACTTGGACAATTTGGGTAGATTCTCACATGTCAGGAAAAGGTATATTTTTTGCCTTCACCAAGGCAAGATTCCTGTCTGTGATCCATGATGCAAGGGAGTTTGAGCTTCTTGCCCTCTTTTTAATACATTGACAAAACCGTGTATTTCATGACCTGGTGAAGAAAAATGTCACCATGGCATCTCCAAGCTCTCCCATGAACAAGGAAGTGCATGACAAAGCATGAGGACAGAAAAATACAAACACTTCTCTATGTGGTCCCTGTCCTGCTGACTTCCAGCAGGATACATGAGTCTCACTACACGGTCAGGGACTCGGCCCCTTCCAAGGCCACATCAGAACCAGTATCCCAGTTGCTGGTACCTGCATTGCAGTGGTTCACAGAAAAAGAATAAAGACACAGGAGGCAATTTTCAAATCTACCTAGAAAACTTGGGATCTTAAGTCTCATCTTCTTTTAAACAGTTACAAGCTTCAAAACATCTATACTGCTTCCAGAAAACAGGATTAGAAAAGTGTGTGCACTACCCCAACGTACAGATGGTGGGAACCATATAATGTGCAGATGGTAGGACCCATGTAGGTCATCTGACGTGCCCAGATCGTGCAGCCTTTCGGCAGCAGTCTCAGGAAATGATCCAACGGCCCAGCATGCCAGCCCCTTGCCCTATACCGTGCTTCTTCCCACACATAACATTACCCTTTTGAGGAAGATGGTCATTTCCAGAAATAGCCTAGGCAGCGTCCTCTGCAGTGCAGCAGTCTGTTTGGGGAACATGTACTTCTCTGCAAACACGCATTTCTGCCCTCAAGAAACTGCCTTCAGATGCACTGGGAAAAACGAGGCTTTTTGAGTAAACACCACCTGACTGAACTGCATTTTGTTTGAAAAGAAACTGATGGCATTTGTATGGCTGTGAGCCAGGCCAGACATCCTTTACTTCTATTTAGACTTGTTAGTTATCTCTCATGTTACAACTACACTGCTGCAATACTGTGCCTGGAGACGAAGACAGGGGGAAATATACTTGAGAACAGGAAAATACATTAACACTACTGTTAGCTACACCTTGTACTAGGGAAACTGAGGCACAAAGACTCCACAGGCTGTAAGAAAATCAGGAAGAGAACTCAGATATCCTTATGTCTGGGATTGTATTCTGTCAACAGGGACACACTCATCCAGCATTTGGGAGATCCATGGAAAAGAAAGGCTGAGAAAAACAGAAGAGCTTAGATTTCTTCTGTTCTTACAGTTCTGGCTCACAAGCAGCAGCAACTAACATGAAGGCTGCAAGGTGGCTACCTCCCACAGCTCCCAGATGGCCAGGCTGCTTGTGAAGCAGTTCATGAACTGCTGCACTTTGTGGTCTCACTGTTAAAGGCAAACCAGAACCGGTGCCACGTTACCTTACCATGCCTGTACGCTGCTTTAGTGCTGCCCAGGCACCTGGGCAATGACCACTGGAGTAGCAGTCCCAACAGCAATCCCAATGTCATCTGTCCTTTCCCACAACTTCTCTCTTCTTCATGGTGTAACAGATGGTGGGAGATAAATGAGAAGCTTTCAGAAAATAATCAACTATTTTATGGACAGGAACTTTAATCAAAACTGAGGCAAAAGAATTGCTCTCAGTCCACATGCCTGCTTGTCACAGAGCAAGCAGCAAAGCATAAACAAGTAATTAAGATAATGTTGGAAATCATCTAAGGCTACTTCAAACTGGATTCATAAAGCAACAGAACTGAAGTGAAATCACTTTCATATCAGAGAATGAAAAGACTGAAAGTACAGTAGGGAACACAGAAAAGAGAGATGGGAATATATCCAGCAAGATGGAAAAAGCAGGCCTGTTCTCTCTGAGCGGATCAACAAGGCAGTGTCTCATAGAGAAGAGATCCAGGCAAAGGCCAGCCAAGTGCACAGCCCCAGAGACCCACAGCCTCTGATCAAGAGAGCCCAAAATAAGTCAAAAAAAACAAATCCTATCTTTGTTGGTTCAAAGAAGGTAGGGAGTAAGAGCCAACACTCTCAGGAGGAGAACAAATAGCAGCCAGTCTTTGAATTTGGGCAGAAGTTTGTCAGGAGGGATCAGGAGATGATGAACAGCAGGAGCTCCAACAAGCAAGACAATTAACTCAGCAGCAGGACATTGACCAGTATGTTTGGGTCAGAAATAGAAATGTATTTGAAAGCTCAATCAGGAGCAAGAAAGGAAAAAGTCAGTCTTACCTACAAACAGGGAAGCAGATGGAAACAACACTACAGGTGACAACCAATTCACTGCTGAGCACAGCACCAGGTCAGGTTAAACAAAAGCATGAAGGATAAATCCCTGCATGTGTTGTGGATGAAGCATTACATAGAGAAGATACAAAAAGGGTACAAATGTGCTGAGATGGGAAAAAAACCAAAACAACCAACAAAGAAGGAATACAACTTAAACCAGGGAATTGCCTGTACACTGAATACAATGGGAAGAGAAAACAAGAGAATTGCGGGAACAGTTGACCAGGTTTGCTCCAAATATCCTCCCCACCAACCCAGGACATCAAGTTTCTCTAGGGGCTGGGTCTAATAAGCTTCCCATTTCAAAAGACCCTGAGAACACAAGAACCAAAATCTGAAGTTTCCTGTCATCACACCAGCACTGTGACCAGTGATGCAAATCAGCACACGGCAGCTGCAGCAAGCCTCTAACTGGGCAGTGCTGCAACACGAACAGCATGAGCCCTGACCAACTCCCACTGCTGCAAAACAGCACACTCCTGTAGAGGATTCCCCCAAATCTGGGAGGACAAAGGGATCACGAGCCTTCAGCCACAGATAGTGACAATTCACAGCAGACAGGTGCTGCAGCAGAGAATTACAGCTCAGCTGCAGATAACATCAACAACTGGGCCTACTTCTAGTTTACACGAAGACCTCTCTGCATAACTTGGATAGTCTAAAGAGAATGCAAATTACATTTTACAACTACTGAAGGTACAAACTATAAATTGAACCCAGAATCGTGGGTTTCTGCATAGACTACCTGCCACCCAGATATCCCTATGCATGGCTATATTGCTAACACACAAAGGAAAACAGGAACTGCAGCTCTGCAGGATCTTCTTCCTTGGGGGGTTATAAAATAAACAGGGTGACAAAGAGGAAACACAGTGGGTTCCCCCATGGAAATTGCTACATCAGCTCTTGCACTTTTGGAGGCCTCATTCCTCACCAGGGAGTGGGCTTTACGCTTCTCATGCCATTTGCTGAGTTCACCCCACTTTCTGTGTTTTCCCTGGTAACCTGCCAGATATACTGCAAAGCCAAGCACCACTGAGAAGACCCTGTATACAAAACCTCACCTACATGAGGTACTTTTTTATTTTCCAAATCGTGGCAGGATCTCACACAATGCAGTGCTGGCAGGTTCAGAAACTCTAGCATTGCTAGGAGCTGCTTATCTACACTTGCAGACTGCACTGGGGCAAATTACATCAAATGGGCAGAGGGGATGTGCTGAGGCTGAACAGAGTTATGTAACTACAGTCCTACCTGCCAGGCTCCTCTGAGCACCTGTATGCCAGTACAATCCTACAAAGACAGTGGGATTTGAATATGGGGTCATCTGCCTTTTGTGCACGAACAAGCAATCCACTTTCCCAGCCCAACACTTACACTGTCATTATGCTCTCACAAAAAGAAGTCACGCACAAACCTCACTATACTCAATACTGCTGGGCAGTGTCCCTCAAAATCTCTAAGAGAAAAGCAATCCTTAACAGCTCAGCTTTGTCCAGCTTTCCTTTCTTGAAAAATTAACCAGCATATGCATGTATACCCTCTACTGGGAGGCAAGATCCTGTCTCCAAGTACTTCTAGACAAACTTTCAACAGCAAGATGAAGATTCCAGATACTAATCACACTGTACATTATCAAAATGAAGCATAACTCAAAACATGGCACAGCAGATCTCACACATTCTCTGTTTCACACGTGTGGATTTGTACTCTATGAAGCAAAGCCACGTCCTGAGCCATGAATAGAGCTTCATTACAAGGCAGAAAGCAGCTTCTATCCCCCCTATATTACACAAAGGCCAGATTCTAACCCACCTACACACAGCGAGTCAAAACTCAACTCCCACTAGCTGTGGAGTGAGGTGTGATCCAGTGCAAGAGAATTAAAAAAACACCCAAAAAACTCACAAGCAAATAAACAAAGTATCATCCAGAAACAAGTAACAACTGATAGAGCCTAGGAAGCACGCAACCTGTCCACAGAAAGTCTCAGAGACCAGTTCTCTGGGACGCGAAGACAGGGGTAAGGGCTTTGTGCAGAAAAATAGACCAACATGAGCTGACACAGTGATTTGCTCTTTCAGGAATTCCTTACACAAGGCAGGCAAACCACTCAGCCACCTGCACCTCTCCCCCAGTAAAATCATAATTACAACACTGTCCTAACTCCAGAGGCTCTAGGAAGAACTGAAAATTGCAAGGTACTCAGTCAGCAGCACGACGTGGGGGGCGGAGGAAGGAAACCTCCTTTGACAGAAAAGATATAATATGTTAAAACTGTGCAGTGTTCACCAACCGCCCTACTCCTCCCCTGCACAGTGAGGTACAGCTGCACAGCACTGCTGCTGTGGTAAATCAGCTTTCTTGTGCACCAGACACCCAAGGCTGACTTGCAGCTACATCTGCAGCCACATCCTTTCAGCTTCTGCACCCGTGTTTGTGAACCTGTGCCACATGAGGCCATCACCTAAGGCACATGGGGTACCTAACGCACACCTACACATCTACCCCTCAGTCCTTGCTCTGGGACACTGTGAGCAAATCAAGCTTAAAGCCAAGAATACCTGAGGGTTTCAGCGGTACAGACCCCATATCGACCCTCAAACGAGAGTTTCAAAGGATATTAGAGTGAAGGCCTACAGAGAAGATTCAGCACAAAACCAAGTGATGGGATTTAGAAGCATGGAAAAAAAGTTTCATATGGGTAGACAAGAGTGCAACGACAGAGAAAATGAGGAGCTGCACCAGCCAGAAGGGCAAAGAAACACAGACACCCGGATTTCCAAGATAACACGTCCAAAATGCCTTACCATACTCATCACAGCTGCTGACTTCGAGCT
Source organism: Cnemophilus loriae (assembly GCA_013397755.1). Lineage (NCBI taxonomy): Eukaryota > Metazoa > Chordata > Aves > Passeriformes > Corvidae > Cnemophilus > Cnemophilus loriae. The sequence continues at coordinate 1,691,959 of VZTF01003410.1, read as the reverse complement.
CTGCAAGCAACCTGCTACTAGACTGTAGGTGTCTGAAAGGCCCTTGGGAAGCAGCCCCACACACAAGGGAGGATAATGGGAAGAGAAGAAAATGAAAGGAAAAAGCAACTGGACAGAGATCAAACCCTCCCTCATGGAACTGAGAAATAGATTCTTTGAGAGCCCTTAACAACATGGGCCTCCTGGGAGAGCTGAAGGCTCCCAGTGCTGCTGGGAGGATGCTTGGTATTTCCCCAGGATTACACCAAAAAACAACAGGCTTTCTACATGCCTGAGAGCCTAAATAAAAACAAAACACAAATTACAATCTAATATTGTAACATAATTTCAGATTTCATTATAAATCTTAACTTCATTAAATTGAAGGTATTATTGGGGGAAAAAATCATTTAGCAACCCTACTGCTTATTTTAATTCCTGCTGACACAATGATTTAAATTGATTAAAAAGTCTTCTCAATTATTTTCCAAAATGTATAAATATCAAACCAGGCTAATCCTAACTAACTATAATGAACCTTTCAAATAATTGGGTCTATTAGAACTGCACATGTAGGGTCCATGAGAGCAGTTTCCAGTGACACTGAGTGCAAGTTAATGCACCCACAGAACTGCACTCCCAGCGTAGAGTACTTCACTTCTCTGGCAACTTTTTAGAACTCAGGTTCTGCCCTAGAAACATCTTCGGAAGAAAGTAACATTAAATAAGTGATACCACAGGCCGTAACACACCTCTGTTCATTTTTCATCCCATTCCAAAAACCAGAAGATACTTTTGTCAAGAGCAAATTTAAGGAGGCAATATTCAATTCAAATGTAATACAAGCTGGCTAACTGATTTGCCTGGGTTTTTGCTTTTATCTGTCTGTTAAGTAGGATTTGTTTAAAAAAAGTTTCCCTTGTCTATTATAAACACAAGGTAACAATGACTGTGATTCTCCACTTATTTTCTGCAGGTGGGTAATTTTCCATACCAAAATATCCCCGACTAAAGCAAAACTGTATTTTTAAACATATTCATGTTTTATCTCAAAGTCACTAGGTCTTTCAAATATCTACCCAAAACACAGCACGTTCATGTAGATAATGACTGCAGAGGGAAGCCCTCTGCAGCAATCTCCATGCTGTTGGTTGCACAACAGAGACAAGCAAAGGAAAAGAGAACCTGAGCCGCAACATCCTTCTTTAAAATTGCATCACATGAATTAGAAATCATGAAGCAATGTTTTCCCTCTTATCTGCACACCCCTGTTTGGGGTAGAACAGAATTATTTTGCTGGGACTGCGAGACCACCATAGTTCTGTGAGAATAAGATTTGCTCCACCTCTGCCATCCAGAGCTGGGCTGTCTGCTCCTCAGAACTTTCTGGGTGTTTGTGCAGTGACAGCACAGAGCCTGTCAGGAGGAAATAGCTGCCATGTCTGGGCTGCAAATGCTGAAGGGAGATACTTGGATTTAAACTATGAATCAAACAAGCAACTAGGCTTTGTAAATACCCTGCACCACAAAATCATGGATTATTTGGTTCAATAAAGACCATCAACAATGTACATGTGCCAATCTGTAAAAGTGTATAAATTAAAAAAAAAACAAAAACAAAACGAAAACATCATTGCTTTCCCAAGGTTGCTTGAGAGACATTTTTACAGGAGGCTGTTAAATTACAAGAGCTGCATGAGATCTAAATGCTTAATTTCTTTACACTAATTAAACATTTTGAGACAAAAGCAATCTAAAAAAATCTCTTGTCCACACATGAAATGTAAGTTTTGTTCCTCATCAAGGACTTGATATTTAATTCAAAGTCCATTCCAACTCCACCAGACATCTTACTGAATTGCCCCTTTGATTTTAACAGGAAGAGATGATACAGAGCCTTCCTTAAACAAGGCTGATGCTATACTCAGCATCACACAAAAGACACTGCAGTGAATTTGGAGGCACCCTAAACTTCACAGTTGTCACTTCCCAGCACTTCAGCCATCTGGAAGGCCTGCCATCTCCTACAGCAAGTGCAAGCTGCTACGACTTGTGCTAAAAGAAACTTCCATTTCCAACTGTGCATGTAAGGTCTGATCTCCCCAAAAGACCCACTCTGGTCTCCGCCTGGAGCAGACCTGACACTGGTCACTCCTTGAGGATGAAACAACCACGGGAGGCAACACTCTGGGTAACAACGCTCTCACTCTAAAGATTCAATTTGGCCTCAGTATTCCTTGTTAAGAAGGAGGTTTAAGTAAAGAAGGTTCAAGTAAGAGTAGAAAGTGCCTTTTCTGCTTCTGTGTTGCCTTTCCCTCACATGAACATATTCAGCCTGTCAGGCCCAAGGGCCCAGTGGGCTGGTGTCAGCACAGAGCTGCCCCAGGAGAGCTGTGCCTGGGGCTCTGTGCTGGCAGGGCCTGCTGAGCACCCTGGCCCCAGGGACAGGGAGTGCTCTGCATCCCTCTCGAGCCTACAGGCTGCTGGATTCAGTGCTAAGGAGTTCCTGAGGGGGATGTGCTTCCAGCCCTCCTCTGGAGAAAGGCAGGTTGCCATGACAAAGGCCTTTGAGACAAAGAGGTGTGGGATGGAAAAATAGTATGTGGGAAACCTAAAGGGAAAAATACCGACCTCAATTCAGCATTTGCCATCATTTTCCAACACCAAGTCACAGGACTGGGGGCTTTGGTTCATGATAAACAGTAAAGAACTACAACTCCCCTCAAATTAGGAGAGGCTGGATGAAGGAGGGAATCAAATACTAACATTCAGCATACAAAGAGCTCAAGATATGCTGATCCTGATGAAGAAAACTTCCCACAGCAAGGTGTCCTAACATTGCTTCAAACAACATTTATTATCAAATGCTGCTGAAGCAGAATCACTGCAAGCAAAGGCACCTTTCCCTTAGGCCTCTACAGGTCCTTCCCAATGGCCTTAAGAAAGCTTTAATCACCTGAGCCACCTGCCACCATTTTATGGATTGCACAGGCCTTGCTGCAGTAAAAGCAAGCTTGCAAATGCCTTTTCAAAGGCATACTTCATGTTTCTAAAGTTTCTCTATCCCAGAAGGTCTCAACAAGGTCTGAACAAATCTACAGAAGGTAGCAAACAAAAATAAAAAAAACAGGAATGAGAGGGAAGAGGCAGATGCAACCACAGCACCAGCAGATAGGCTTAATCCTGTTGTCTCTTCTAGATTTAAGAAACCAAGAAACATGGCATTGTACAATAAGAAAAGTGTCAAAAACATGGAGTTCTACAATTACCAAGCTATCAAAAGCTGGGAAATCCCACTGCCCTGAAAGGCAGACTGAAAGACAGCTTCGTTTTCCTGAACTGAATTTTTAACATGTTGTACATTACAGTCAGTCATCTCCCTCTCTCCCATTTGTTGTAGGGGATCCATTTCAAAACATTTCCTTGCTTCGAATCATGCCTGTCATTACAATCCCAAAGCACCCAGGCTGCACATGCACTATCCCCTAAAAGCAGTGATTTCTGGGTTGGAAAGACATCAGCTGTATATAATGGGAATAGCTATTGCCTACCTCCTCCCTAAACCTTATGAACAGATCTCCCTATTCTCCTTCCCTCTGCAGCATCTGAGCCTTGGCATGGTGTCAGCTGGCAGTGCCACTTCAGATCCAGCTCCCCTGTGCCCCCTCTACTTCCAGTACTATGGATCCAGAATGGACACTGCACTTGTGTGCCCCAGCTCCGAATCCCTCTAGCTGTTCAGACTCTTCCCATTTTACCAAGACGGCAAGTTTCTCTCCACTGCCTCCAGCTTTCTTCTGCAGCTTTGACCCCTGACCAGCCCAGCCCCCCGTGCTGTCCTGCCCACGTCATACCTGGTGGCAATACTGGCAATGCTGCCACTGCCGCTGTATTTCCGCGCCCGGCTCAGCCTCCGCGTGGGCTTTGGGTCTTGCAGTCCAGGGCTTGGAACTGAGGGGAAGGTCGAGGCATAGCCATGCTCGCACTCTGAAAGAGAATCAACAGGCAAGGCATTAAAAACAAAACCAAAACAAATAAAAAAACCCAAAACAAACAAACAAACAAACCCCCCAAAAACCAAAAAAAAAACAAAAAAAAGGAGAAAAAAAGGAAAAGAGAGAAAAAGAAAGAAGGAAAAAAAAAAAAGTCAGCAGGCAGGCCTCACTACTAACCCGTCGGCCTAGCTGATGAGGCCCTTAACCACAACAGCTCAGGGAAATGACTGAGGATATATTCACAGGGAAGTGGACTGAGACTTGGAGAAAAGGGAGGAAGGGAAGTATTAAGTCTCTGCCAAACCTGGAAGAACGACACCACCACTTAAACACCAAAAATATTAAAAAAAAACATGACAGTCCAGAGAGTGCCTCATCTCTCTCGTCCTGCCCAACCTATCTGAACCAGGCAAACGAGATGTATTTCACTGTGCCACTGACGTCTCTGCGGAGCCAGAGCCACCCACCACCATCTCTCCTGCCCAGTGGAAAACTTTCACACCAATCCCCCCTTTTCCTCCCAGAAATCACATCCACGTCAATCTCCCCCACTCTGCAAAAACCTTCCACCTCACCCACCACCTCCAGGAGGACTCATCAGCCCTATCCTTCATCCAGCCCCTCACTGCCGGGGATTTACCACCATCCCGCCAGCAAACACTCGCTCTGATCCCTTCTCCGGGGTCACTCTCCCTCCTCGGCGGAGATCTGACCCCAGCCCCGTTCCCCTCACGGAGGGCACCCATCCTCCTCCCATTACCTCTCTCCCTTCGCTCCAGATACTCGGCCGCCTCCAGCAGCCGCTGGATGTTGATCATCTGGACCTGCTCCATGGCCGGGGGGCTCCGCAGCCCCGGGCCGCCCTCCGCCCCCACGTTCCCGGCTTCCCCGCTGGAGACGGGGGCGGCTGCGGTGGGAAAGCGCCGGGGATCGCCGTCTCTGCCCAGTGCCCGGGCCTCGTCACACCGTCCCGGGGGGCGGCTCTCCTGGGAGGGCGAGGGGCGGCAAGA
>VZTF01003410.1:1619373-1675826 GCA_013397755.1 Cnemophilus loriae | reverse complement strand
GGCTTGTCCCGGAGCGCAGGGGACCAGCGGGTCGCCGCTCAGCAGCCCCGGGATGTGTTACAGCTCCGCAGCGGGGAACGACCCCTTGGAAAGGGGCACCGGTTCTGGCGCCGGCGGTGGTGGCACCGCGCCCCCGGGGATGGTGGCACTGGCGGTGCCAGTATAGCGGTGGGGGCCCAGCTGCACCCGCCCCCAGGACACAGAGGCACAGCCAGGCCTGCCCTGCCCCTTGTCACCCCGTGTCACCTCCCGCCACTGCCCGAGGGTCTGTCCCTGATCGGGGACCCGGCGTGACAGGCGGGCTGGGGAGCCCATGCCGCGCCCGGCCCTGGGGGCGATGGGGCTAGCACTGCAGGGACAGCCCGGAACTCCAAAGGAGCCCCTCGGCATGAAGCACCAGCGGTTTAATGTCAAATTATTCCTCTTCTATTAAGCAGTGCCCCCCAGAAAGCTCTCTCTGGGTTCAGACTCTAAAAGCAATTAATAAAGTAATTTTTTCCAAAGTAAATCGAAGGCGGAGAGCAGGCAAGGGATGCACTAGCCTCCCTCATTCCCTCCATATCCATCCCTGCAGACCTGGGGTCAGGGCCGGGCACACTACGGCTTGTTTTCCGCTTGTTTTGCACTCAGGGAGGTGAGAAAGAGCAGCTGCGCCCGGAGGAGAGAGCACAGGACCTGACTCAGACTGAAGAGAAGGGCAAGGATTTGCACTTCCAGGAGTCATTTGCAATGTCAGGTCCATGAATTTTGAGGGAGTAGGCAGAGTGGACTCCACTAGCACCGGGCTGGCAGCAAGTGACCTCCAACACCCTCCTGGTTCCCGTGCCATCCGTGACAGCAACACCTGAAACACGGTGGTACGTTCGCAGCACAAAACCCCGCTCCTGCCCGGCCGGTCGGGTCGGTCTGGTGGGAGCGGTTGGGAAGAAGCATCGCCCCAGAGATGTGCTGGGGCATGGGGACCTGCTCGCACCTGGCTGCCGTGGGCCTCCGTGCGTCTCGCTGGGCTCACCGGCTTCCCAGAGACCGGAACTGGCTGGAGAGAAGAGAGGTCGTGGTGGTGTTTAGCAGTGCTGTATTAGTAAGTGTTAATTGGTACCTGGAGCCCGCAGCATCACGGGGACCTGAATCATCTGAGAGGGGACGGTGCCCTAGACTGCAGGGCATGCAATGAAATCCCTGCGGCTCCCAACTGCTGGGGGCCAGCAGGCTATTTTTGGGAAGCATGGCTGCAAGATTTCATCGGTCACATGCCCTTCCCACGGCACATGCCGGGGCTGGGCCAGCTCTCCGTGCAGTGCAGCTCAACACAGCCTCTCCCGTGGCCATATGGCACCTCCTCCGTGCCGGCAGCACCACATGGCTGCTGCCACATCAACAGTGCCGCGACTTGTCCCATCACTGCGTTTGGCAGCCCAGAACGGGTTGATGTAGTGGGGAGGGCACGAAGCATCATCTAGATTTAGTTGTGGCCTGAAGAAGAGTGGAGAAGAAGGCAGAGCCTGGTGTGCCGGGAGCGGAGCGGGACAGACCGCCGCTACCAGGCTCAGGTGTCAGCACCCGCAGGCAGCTGGCCATCCGTAAGAGCAGGATTTCAGCTGGGAAAGCAAGGGCTGGCCAGAGCAGAGGTGGAAGTGGGAGCCAGGCTGGGCCATAGGGTACATCCAGGCAAGTGAAGGGCTCAGAGTGTACTTGGCTTTTATTAACTCCACTGACTAGCTGAGATAAGACACGATTCCTGCTTTACAAGCGTGCATGGGTGAACACTCCTATTAAAACATCAGTCAGAAAGTCTCTGGCTTTCTAATTGTGCAGGGACTGAGCTGGGGGTGTGACTGCTCTAATCAGCCCCAGTTGCAGCCACTGGAGACCTGGACACAAACAGCTGTCCAGCTTGGCTGGACACTGAGGGCACCCTGCTGGCTTACCATCAGGCAGAAGGCTTTCCATGACCTCACCTTAAAGTACAAGAGGTCATTACTGGAAGCACACCAAAGGCAGCAAAGTCAGCCAGCATCAGATTGCTTAAAAATCACGATTTAAAAATCTCAGGCCCTCTCCCAGAAGATGAGGATGTGTGTGGCTATCCAGAGTCCATATTGTATGTCTTGTGCCTAATGGCAGCATCCTCTGTTACCTACTGCATTTCTTGGTCCTCGTTCTGCACCTGCACAACTCTTCTCTAGGGATTTTTGGAATGCTTTGTGTGAATGGGTGCTGATTCAGCCATCAATAGCAGGTGCCGCTTTTTCCCAGTGTGACATCCCAGGTTTGAAGCCAGAATAATCATAATTTTGATTCCTTTCCCTTCTAGCTTAGTTCCACGATAATTTCTCTTTAAAGGCACTTCCACAGAGAAAAGTATTCCCAAGGGAATGGTCCAAGGGCAGGCATTCCAAGGGAACTGGCTCAAGAGGAATGGAGGCTTTAGGGCACGTGGGCTGTGGGGTACAAAAGAAAATGGTGGGCAGTGGAAAGCACACAGAATCAGAGAGGCAGCACAGAAGGAGTGATATAAGGGAGGAAGTTTTGCAGTGTTGCCAGCTCTGCACATCTAGCAGCCGTGGTCCAGCACCCTCATCCTCTGCAGCCTTCTAAAGACAGCCAGTTTAAGGGCATGCTCTCTTCGTTTCCCTTCTCTTGTACTTTGTTCAACCTTTGAGCTCACCCTGAAGTCTCACTGTCAATTTTTTCTCTGCAAGGCAATGGGGAAGCTGCTTCTCAGACAAAAGTGGAAGATCTGAGTGCAGCCCCACTGGCCCACAGAAATGGGAGTTGGGGTGAGATGGGGTGAGCCACTGGCTCAGCCCCACCGCCCACGCCGTCGGCACAGCCCCTGCTTCCAGGCACGTGGTCAAGGCAGTGCTCACAACGTGGGAGATCCCTGGACCTTTTATCAGCAGCCTGCGGCTGCAGGCTGCCCTCAGTACAGCATGGCCCAGGGGTGCAGAGGTTGGGTGCCCACAGTGTTGTTGCTAAATTCACACCTGTAGAAGTGGGGAAAATATCCACCCCATCATTTGGGGATTGGGCTAGATAAGAGGTAAGATTGCTGGAGCACTTTATTTTGCAGTGCTGCATAACACTGTAAGGTGTGGGTTTAGGTGCAAAGCTGCCAGGTGGTGAGGTGCCATGAGAAACCCTTGGGGTAGAGAGTGAGCATCCCTTCCCCTCTGCCATGGGAATCATCTCGTGTGTGTGTGTGTGGTGCCCATGTTGGGCCGAACAGAGGAAAACAGAGCTACTGCTCTGAGCACAAATGGTAGGTCCCCTTTGGTGGGTGTATTTTGACCTTGTCCTGGTGGTATCACACACAGCAGCTGTCTCCCCACATCACACGTGTTATTCATCAGTTTGTTCCAGTGGCAGCACCAGTGTAAATCACCCCCTGGACAGACCTGGCAGAGTTCAGAGAGGGTATTAAAGAGTAGGGGCTACGACAACCCTGGGTTTTGGTCTGCAAAAGCTCCTGGAAGCACCTGCTCTCTCTCCTTTCAGGCTAATCCCAATGTAATCCTTTTATAAAATTTCACCTGCCTTTAAAAGTCTGCTGCAGTCCTTTTGGAAGGACTAACTCATTTTCCAAGTAATGGTTATGCTGCCTGTCTGCCACGGGCAGATATTTTTTGCTGCACAAGAGTGATATAAAGATATTGAAAAATTGTTTGGAGGCTGTCACATTTTTTTTTTTTTTTAATGGACACAGTTGTTGGAGTGGTGATGGGCTAGAGCTGATCTGGAGCAGCTGTACTCTGCAGAGGGAACAGATCTTTGATGGAACCTGGGTGACTCCTAAAACCTCGATTTTGCTGGTTTTAGGAAGGAAGTTTTTAGTGTTACTGACGTCACTCCTTGTGGTCAGCCAAGTGTCCCAGCCCAATGGCAAGTGCAGGTATTGCCCCTCTCTTCGCCCAGGCATGATTTAATTGGGGTGCAGAAATCAGCCTGCACAGAGAGGTAGACAGAGGTCAGTGAAATCTTGTATTTCTTCTTTTACTAGTCAATAATTAATACATGTAGCTCTCCCCTGGAGCACTGGCTCCAGGCTGCCCTGCCAGGCCCCTGGCTGCCACCTGCTATTGCTGCCTGTTGTGCCTTGTCCCAAGGCGTGACATGGGACTGTCATGATTCACAGCAGGGCCACACATCCTTCTGTGGGGCTGGTAGATGTTTGCAGCCAAGGGCTCAATCTCCTTAGGGATGCTGTCAGAGCCTGAGTCTCACTTGGCCAGACCTGGACTCGGGGGATGTATCCAGCCCTCTTAGGAAGCTATCATTACAATGGCCTTTCACTTCCCCAGTTGCTCCCTAAATTAAATGAGAGATCAGGATAACTTAGAGGTGCCCCAGGAGAAAGGCCCTTGTCAGGGTTTTGAATGTCTGCTCCAGCAGCTGTCATGCGTAAGGTTGGTCCTCAGGCTCTTGAGCAATCCCAATCCTTTTCTGGGGCTCAGGAAGCTCTGTGGTTTCGCTGGGTGTCTCCAACAGCCCACGCTGCTGCATCGCCTCTGCTATCTGTCCTTGATGCTCTCTTTTGGTGTGTGCTAGAAATAACTAAGCTACAAATAGTGGTGATGGTCCCTCTCGCCTGCTCCTGCCTTGCCCAGCCATACTGCTTATCTCAGATCCATTTATGATGCTGTTATTTACAGTTTCATCCTGCTAGTACCTCTAAAGCTTCTACTTAATTTCCTTTGAAATCCCTCCTTACAAGCTACCTGTGTGGTGCCCCCTGATCTCCTGATCTCAGCATTCATCAGGCAAACCTGAGCTATAATCTCTGCTTTTACAATAAGCTTTTTATTTTACTTCCAGCCTCCTAATTGCCCTCCCCACTCTCCATCTTTGTAATAGCAGGTTTTCTGTCTCAGAGGCTGGGAGATGGCACGAGCTCTTCCCAGCTCCTACTAGTTCTCTGCCGTTCACACTTGGCCTTTCACAGTAGTTGCCAAGCAGTTTTGATATAAAAATAATAAAGAATTTTTCTTGCCCACTCTTAAGGGAAAGCACACATATGGTCTGAAATTGCCTTGTGCCAGCAGAAAAAAGGCACATCTCTTGGTGGGTGGATTAAATGCTGAATATTCCTGGTGAGTCTAGGTGGCTCTGTAAGGATTGGATGGGACCTGCTAAGGCAGGTGGGAGGATGGATATGGCAAAAGGTCCAAGACTGTCTCCCCTGGTGAAAAGAAACAAGTAGAGGATCTAGTTGTCCGTCTGTTCAACTGAAAACTTTACACCACTCCTAGGAATACAACGATTGATCCTTGAGTCTGGGCTGGGCTGGCAGATCAAGAGAAGGTCATTTGACATTGCTTCAGGCAGGAGGATCTTGTAATATTCTCAGTGTGCAATTTTGCATGCTTTGGCTTTGGGTTTTTATGTTAAACTCAGTAATGTGACATCCAACACATTTCTGGGATTTATGCTTTCTGGGCTAGGCCTGAGGAGCCATTAGGACAAGCCGAGCAGGATGCACTGTGGGAAGAGCAGAGAAAGAGGATCCCACACCTCCCAATGGATGGTAGTTTAAGCCTCTTCTCACTTTTGAAATGCCTTGTGTCCCTCCACTCAGCTGGCCTTTTAACTGATGTCACAGCACACAACCTCCCGGTCCCCCTGTGTGTCGATGCATTAGCTCAGGACAGCCTTCCCAAGGTGGTGGCAGCTATGAAACCAGGCATCTCTGGGATTGTGCACAAATTGTACCTGCTCAGGTGCCCCATTTTTCCATTTCGCCCCCTCAGGCCTTGTGTCTTGGCCAACTGGCTGCAGAAGATAAAGCCTAGAGGAAAAGAAAGGCAGCAGCTTTACGAGGAGAAGTGTCCTGGGAAGTTTCCAGCCATTCCCCCCCAAGATGGAGCACGCAGAAAGATGCCCTGGGTTTTGAGGGGCAGGGGCTCAGTTTTGGCCTCCCCAGACTGTCTCTTCACCAATACCTTATTTCTGCTTTGTCAAAGCTTTCACGGCTTGGACTCATCAGACAGTTTCTACAAAGAGGAGATCCTCAAATTTGCACAGTAAAATTAGTTTCCTTGGATTTCATGGCTAACTTTGGGCTTTGTGGTACCTAGGGCTGCTGTTAAGGTGGGGAAATCCATCAGGGCACAGCTGATGTTTGACTCCAGCAACAGCAGCAACTAAATAATAGTGAAAAATTACATTCTTCCCTTCAAAGGAAGGGAAGAATGCTGGTTATTCCAAATAAAAGGCTGGATAAGGGTTTAACTTTAAAAATTTGTTAAACTTTAGAAAACACATCATGGACTAAAGAGGTCATGCTCAGACCTGGAGTTACTGTTCACCTGCAGGCAGGAGAAGGGGTCAGTGCCCAGGGAAAGACTGCAGGAACCTGATGGGCAAAGGCTACTGGGGTTGGTTTGGAGGCTGAGGGGGCACAAGGATGCTGCTCTTGGCCCTAATGCCACACCACAGCGGGCAGGGGAAAGCAGCCCCTGGCTGTGGTGCCACAATGATGGACACCAGCTGGGCAAGGGAGCGTATGGCTTGGACGGGACTGTGCTTCCCAGGAGGAGCTCTGCTGTGGGAGGAACCTTGGGAGCATCCAGTGCTACCAGCCAGCAGCTCTGCTGGGTCACTGTGGGAGCAATGCATCGAGAGACAACTCATGAGTCTTGCAGAGTAATTGCTGTTGCCTGATGATTTCCTTCATTTCTTACAAGCATCTCCCTCCAATACAGCTCACTGTGCCTCTGCAGGCCACTAGCAGGCAGGTTTGGAGCCCAGAAGCTGATGCAGGAGGGTTTCCTGGTGCATCCCAAGAACAGAAAAAGCATAGCAGTGTTCGGATGCAGTTTTGCTCATTTTCGCTTGCTTGACATCCTAATATTCAAATACAAATAGACCAGCCCTCCAAGCACCTGGTGCCATAAGAGGAGGGCAAAGCCAGAGGGGATAGGCTGGGTCATTTAGTCCAACTATTCTGAGCAGCCACGTCATATAATCCCCTTCACAAATTTCCCAGTCTCCCAGCAGCCCCCACCAGTTAATACCCATTTGTTCATGTGCCAACATTATCTGTGGTTTAAAAGCTATTTTCTCTCCCCAGTATTTCCCTACAGCTTCCTCCTCATCTTCCTCTGCCCCCTGTCATTGTAACTAAGGAGAAGGATTGTGCATCCTCCCAGGCTGATCCTGCCTGGCATCCTCTGTCTTCACCCTGGCTATGGTAGATCATTGCACCAGCACCAGGGACAAGTCTCGGCATCCCGGCCCCTGGTTTGCTGCCCACAGCAATCCCACAGGAATGGCTTCCAATGCATTGAGATCCCTGCATCTTATGGCAATCATGTCACAGCAAAACCCACTGCTGCTGGTCCTGACTCTTCTTTTGTGCAGGTCCCAGCTCTGCTGAGTGGGGGTGACATCCCCAGCCCTTCTGCTCCCCTCAGCCAGTGTGTTACTCACTTTGCAGTTCATTTACTAATCCTCACCTGCTCTGATTCCACTGACGACGACTCTCACAGTGCTGTCAGGTACCTGTCTGAAGAAGAGATTTGATCTGTTGCACTGCCTGGCCTAGAAAAATCTCTGCTTGTAAAGAGAATAATCAGTGTGACCGGTTCATTGCACTTTTAACCCTGTGCCCTTCCTCTCCGGGCCTGTGACTGTTGTTTCCCCCAGGATCCAGATTCTGTAGGATCTCCCAAAGATCAAACAGCTTGTAGAGTAAAACCACATAAAATGCCCCAAACCAATGTGCAGGGCAGAAAAGAGTGACTGTGGGTTCCTGATAGGGCCAACCTGGCAGAATACCCTTGCTTAAGTCAGCAGCTGATTGTGGGCAATGGCTTTGGCAGGAACACGATTGTTCCGTGTAACTGATGTGCTGCCCTGCCATGGGTATTCCCCTTCCTGGGAATCCCCTGGGCACCCTTTGTTCGGGGCTCACAAAACCCTCTATAAACCTGGGAGTGTTGGCTCTCAGAAAGCTAGTGACAGACAGCAGCACAAATTATCTGCTCTGCATTTCAGATGGCTGAACTTGGTGGCAGATGACTTGGTCCACACAGCCAGCTTAAAGCCTTGGCTCTGACGAGATGCCAATGATGATTTTCTCATTGCCTGCTCCAGCTGCCAGAGCACTTTGCCATGAACATCACTTCAATGATTCTTAAAGATGCTTTTTTTTGCAAAAAGTTTGCAAAAGTTACCCTCTAAATCTACCCAGAAATTCTCTCAGCACCTGCAGGAAGTTGATTTCAAAGATCCTGGTTCAAACCTACCCCTGTTTATTTGTATAACACTGAGAAAACACTCCAGGCCACAGCAAAATGGCTCAATCCCCTAGAGTCCTCACAGCATCTGGGGAGAAAAAATGATTCATTAGGGTGTCCAGGATTAGCAACAGGATTCGTGGTGTACAAAACACTTGGGGTGATTCAGCATTGGAGGCTGAGGGATGGAGATGTGAATGTACTGTTGATCATGGCAGGTGAAGCAGGATGGGGACAGAAAATCTTACCTGGAGAGAGCACAGGAGGCTGCTAGTGGGATGGCACTGACACAAGCTCAGTGTCAGGAGCTTGGGCACAAGGGCACTGAAGAGGATGCCATAGAAAAATGGGGTTGATTTGATGGGAAACTGAGCTGGAGCACTAAATCCTACAGGGATGTACAGGATGTGCCTGCAAGAACAGCCCACGGGGCTGCAAAGGCTGGAAAGCAGCTGGAGAAACGCTCTGCAGGGCAAAAGCAAAGTCCTGTGACCTCTGGTGACCTGACCCAGCACCACATAGGATGGGCACCGCCAGCCACTTGGGCTGAAGTCAAACCAGTGAAAACTCACTGGATCCAGGCATGATCCCTGCCCGCTTCCTGCCAAACCCTGCCCCGCGCAGGTTTCACCCAGCCGGGCAGCCAGACACGGCAGAGGGTAGAGCAAAGACATAAATAAAAAGGTTCATGTTTTCCACTCGTCTCTCCCAGCTGCCATGCAGATTGCAGCTGTTTCTCCCCAGTCACACCGGCCGCAATACTCGTTGGGTTGGTATTTAATTGCCTCTCCCTAACGACGCATTAGGCAGGGTGTAATTTGCTGGCGCTGGTCAAACAATACAGATAAACCCGGTTAGCACACAAAGGCAGCGGAGCAGGGAAACTCTGCCGTCTGATTCTGCTCCCCTTTGGAGCTGGTGGCTCCAGACATGGGCGGGATACGGAGAGACAGATGTCTCGGCCTTCGGGAGGAGGAAGGGAAATGTCAAATAACTGGAGACACCCGCTTGCGCTGCGGCAAGGTGGGGTGAAACCATGAGTACCAACAACGTCACCAGGGTTGGGCTGCCATGTGCCAGCACAGGGGCTGCCCACGTGTTGTTACAGCTCAGCACATCTCTTTTCCTGGCTTTCCTTTTCTTCTTCCTGAATTTCAGGTATCAAGATATTTTAGGACTTCTGTCTCAGCCATTTTTTAACCTTAGTGGTGTGAGCACATATAGGGGAGATGGCAACTTCGCTCCTGCTTGGGACTGACCCAGCTGGATATTAAAAACCCAACAGGTTTGTTAACTTAGGAGGCAGAAGGGCTCTCATAACACCTATGCTAGCCCTCAGTGTTTCTCAGGAGATTGGTTTCAGCAGAGGTAGTCAACAAAAGAACAAAAAGGGAAAGCTTCATTCATACCATATCTCACCCTGCAGTACCATGATGCTCAGAGCATCCTTGCCCTCCCCAGCTTTGCTTGTACCCCAGGCTCTGGTCAGTGGACAGAGATTCCAACCAGATGCTATGAATATTAGAACGAGAGAGTTAAAAATTAGCCTGCCCTTGCAATGCAAGTGCTGAAAAAGCAAAACACACCCTTCCTTTTGCTGGCCCAGGGCACAGACCTGCATTTATGACCACATCTAATACAGTCATGTATTACATGAGCAATCCCCAATATTGATACAGAGAGAAGGGCAGTTATATAGACCATGGGTGGATTTTAGTGTTCCTTAAATATTTACCCCAAAAATGCTGTTAACCAGCATTAATCACTGTTAAAGGGCTGCAAATTGCCAGCAAGAAGTGAGCTTTAAAATGCTTAGAAATTAATTATCACCATTAAAATTAATTGGGGAATCACCTTGTTTTGAACACCCCAGTATTTTTAGGACAGTGGAGGTGTGATCCTCTCTGGTTAGCAGTGAATCCTGTGGATCACCCACTTCATGCTTGGATTTGAAGGAGCCTGACTGCTCTGCCTCACCCTGTAGAGGGAAGACTTGTTTGAGAGAGCACCAGACTCCCACATCCCATCCCCAGACTTCTCAGCATCCTCCTCCCACTGCTAACATGCTGCACATGCAATAAAACCAGCTGCTTCATCACCAAGTTGCACATTAACACCCACACCTACAACATGGGGTAATTTATGGGAAACTGCCAGATAACCCTGTCCCGGCGCTCGGCATCCTGGCACCCGGCACCCGACGTGCGCCCAGGCACAGGCACCGCCACCGGCGCCTGCTCGGACACGGGCTGGGAGGAAGCAAACCAACTACAAAAAAAGGAGCTGTTTGTTTGAAGGCCTCTGGAACAGGAGGAAATCAAGGGTGCGTCAAAATGGAAAAGCACAAAGACAGCAGGGAAATGGGGTTTATTTATAAACTTTGAGAGGATGGCTGTGAACAATAGGGTGGGTGGTTTGTATCCCACCCAGAGGTGGAAGAGGAGTCCGTGTCTGTCAGCCCCCAGCACAGCAGGATGGGCTGGCTGGAGAGCCCTGGCCAAGTGCTCAGCCTGGGGGGTCAGAGGGTTTCCAGAATGTGGCTCCACTGCCTGTGCAGAGCTGTATCCTTGGCAGGCAGGCATGGGATGTTTCGTGGCTTCCTTCAAAACTCCACCACACCAAAGCCTCTATGTGGGCAATAGCAAATGGCTGCACAGCACCCACAGTGCATGTTTCTCCCTGGGGTGGTTGGGAGCACCCATCAGTGGGCAGGTTTGGGGTAGGTCCTGTTCCTGTGCAGCACTGGTCCTGAGCATGTTTTGCAGCACGTGATGCAACAGCAAACCTCACTCCTGCTCATCGGCTGTCTGGGAGCTGCTGGTAACTTACTGCACACCCTCACTTCCAGTGACTTTTGTCTTCTCTGCAGGGCCAGTATAGGCGAGCCATGGCCAGTGGCCAATCACACCCTGGTGTTGCTTCCCAGGTGTTGGGCTGGAGGCAGGAACGGGCAGAGGTTTGGCAGTGCTGTTGGAGCAGCTCCTGTTCGCTACGTTCCCAGCCAAGGGGCCCTTCACCTCTCTGCCTAGGCGATGTTTTAATAAGCTCAGTTACACTCCTGTTCTCCCTTGCCATGTTAAATGCTCTCTCTGACAACCACAGCTGGATGAACTGGAGTGGCACATGGCATTAATGAGACTGGCAAGGTAACTCATAGAGGCAGGAAACAGACACTGCACCAACAGGGGAGTAACGGGATGAAGGGAGTCATCAGTAACTTGACATTATCCCTGCTGCCCAAAGTGCAGCACTGGGCATCACTGTACCTGGCTCTCCAACAGCCACTGGCTGGCAGGGAGGACCATCCTTCCTGCCACTGGAGCTGGACCATGGAAATAGCCATCCCAGCCTCTGGCCACAGCATTTTGGTTAACACAGGAGCTAAAAGGTGCTGTCATTCCTTTAGGACTGGAGGTATTGTGTTGTCTAAATCCTAAAATCAATTCATAACTGCATCTATCAAATTAGAGGCAGCTGCCAAAAATGGCACTTGCACACGTGCACTTGTATTGCTCAAAGAGCCCGTCTGGCTTTGTGCAGCAAAAGCTATTTAATCCATATGCTGGGCATGGGCTGACACTGGGGAATGCTTCCTGCATGCCAGACCTTCTCTTCTTATGGGAATATGCACCTTTTAATCTGAATTTTCCAAATAGTAAAACATTTGTGTGCTACAGAGACTTAGGCATTAGGGCAGGCAGAACTGCCTTGGACCTGAAGAATTTGTCCTTTTAGAACCTGCCTAAAACCAGGGTGGTTCTGGCTGTTTCTGCCTGCCCGTGCCCCAGAGCAGCTCAGAAACGAGGGCACTGCTCACACCACCACTGCTGGAAGCAACTGCTCCTGCAGCAGCTTAACTTCAGCTTTGGAGTCCGTACCAGCCAAGAGGCAACAGTGATGGCAGCTGGGCAGAGCGGCTGCTGCTCTGCCCCTACTCCAGCCATCCCACTGCAGCTGGAGGTGTCCAGAGCTGCACCACACAGGCTGGAGGGTCAGTGTGGATGGTGCCCAGGTGGGAATTGCAGAGTGGACGAGTCTCTGCCATCCTCGACAGGTCTATTGCAGATCTCAGGCTTCTCTTCAAAGTTATTTATTTATGGTAAGAACCACTTTTCCTCTCTCAAAAACTGCCAGAGCTGGGATTATCCCACAGTGGTAATTTGCAGCTTTGCCTTCAAGCCCCTATTTGGGCACAGAGAGCTCTCAGTGAGGAGCATCAGTTCCCTGCCCAAGTAGAAGTGCTTGGAGCTGCCTCTCACAGCATCTCCTCATTTCATTAGGAACAAATCAAAGCATTAAAGATGCTCAAGGTCACAATTTCATGTTAAAACACCATGGCATTTCGTGACCTTGCTGGTGCACAGAGGCACTGAATGCACTGACCCACGGAGATGGCACTCTGTGAGCCTGTGTCTGCAGCGGGCTCAGTGCCCTTGGCACTGCACAAGGATCCTGCATCTCCCTCTGTGGGATGTCGAGGGCTCTGGAGAGGCAGGTGCTGTGTGTCCTGTGAGGTGCAGAAGGCACTTGTACAGATGCTGAGGGAGTCTGGCACCGTGTTCCCACTCACCCAGACACCACTTTGGTTTTCTCATCATATTGATTTCTCAAAGTAAATGTGCTTTTTCTGAGTGCCCAGTAAATCAGTGGTATTGACAGCCTTGAGAAGATCTAAATGAGAGCAGGACTAAGTGGGGGCAGCAGCCCTCCTCTGCTTTAGGGGCAGCATTGGGTGTGCACTGGGAGGAAAGGCTGAGTCCTGATCTTACAGGTTGCTGAAATGTGTGTGGCTTCACAAAACCCACCTGAAAAGGCATTGGCAGCACACAATGAGTCTCAGTGAACTGTGCCATGCTGAAGTGGGGTTCAGGGAGGCTGGAGGTGCTGTCAGGAAGCCCCCAGGAGAGCCTTTGACCAACTCACACAAATCCTCCACAGACTGAAAATAACCTCTCCGATGAGATTATTTTCACAGAGGGAGAGGTTTCTCCAGCCAAATTGCTCCCTGTGCAGCATTGTCACCGTGTTCACGCCAGCACTCATGAGGGTTAAACCGGAGGAAGAGACTGAAAGTGAAAGCAAAGCGTACTTTGCTTTCAAATTTAAAATGCCCAATGTAAAAAAACCATCGAGTTATAGAATAGCCTGAGTTGGAGGGGACTCACAAGGATCATCGGGCCCAACCCCCTTGCCACCCCTCATTTGCACAGATCTCATTTTCGATGAAGGCACAGGACACTGTTATTTCTTGAAATATCCATAAGAAGCCAAGTAGCTCTGGTGAGCAGCTGGTACCCCACACATCCTGGTGCTGGCAGGATGGAACAGGTAACACTGACACAGCACCTTCACCCTCACCCTCACCCTGAGAAGGCACTTGGGGCATCTCTAGTACCATAAAGCAACCGGAAAGGTAGAAATCAAGCTAAGTGGAGTAACACAGCCCAAAACATCTGGTTATAAGAAAACTACTCCAATGCCCAAATATTCTCCCATTAGACACAGTGGCAGAGCAAATTCTGCCCAACATGCCTCTTCCAGGTCATTTGTGAAGTTGGCCCCATTAAATAAATCCAGGAAGAACCAGCTGCTCCAGCTGAAGGTGAAGGATCACATGTAGGTGACATGCCAGCCAGGAGATCAGGACTTAAATGGATGTGGTTGCTTATCAGTTGCAAACACTGTTGAATAAATCTAAATAAACTCTTATTATTTATACAGTATATTCCTAATGTTGGTTGGATGTTGCCAACTTTAAAATAAAACTGAAGTCAAGCAGGGTAAATGTTTTAATGCCTCTGTAGATATAATTAGCATGTGCAATATGTATATACAAATATACATAATATATGTAATTATAGGTATTGGTGTTTGAGAGAGCTGTCTAGCCAGATGGAAAGAGTAAGTATTGAAAACACTGTGCCTCTGCCTGCTAGAAAGGGGAGGATGCTTATACTCACTGGAATAAGAAACTGATAGTCCCTGTTCGGGGAAGGGAGTTATTGTCCCACATTCCCCTTCTGCTGAGTGGATTTAATAGCCAACTTCTGTCTTGTCCATCCATCTAAAGAAGGATTGGGGCTGAAAGTGTCCAACATCCAAGGGCAAAGCACTGTGTATAAACTGCAGCTGTTGTGGTGTGTTCAGAGTTTTCTGTAGGTCCTTTTTGGCACCCAGCAAAGGTACAACTCAGGAGATGAGGCAGCTTTGGTCCTCTGGAGCACCTCTGAGGCCCCAGCTCAGCACCTGTCTGGGTACATATCTGCACCACGTGGCCATTGGTGCAGGGACTTGAAGTGTCCCCAAGCTTTAGTGCCATTGTGCCAAACATCAGCTTATGAGACAAGCTCAGGCAGGTCCCCACACTGCCATTAACACTCAGAGACACCCAATACGGCATATTTATTAGGGGTCAGTTAGTTGCTCTCAACACCCTGGACACAGAAAATCAGCCATCTGCAGCAACCTTTCCCTTTCCATCCCCGTGGGGGCATGGAGGAGAGGGAAAGGCCTGTGCTGACAGGATGTTCACTGAGAAACTCAGTCCCTGCAAGGTCCTCATGCACAGCTGGTGAAAATGCTGATGATGGGGGCTACTTTTTTCCCTGCAGTTCAGGGATTATTTGGCTCTCACTGCATCAAGCTGAGGGCTAAACAACTTGCTCTTCTGCAGCTCTCCCTGGCATGGCAAAGTGGTCGGCTCTTTGAGAAAAGCCAGGCCATTAAGTTAAGCATCTCACTTTAGTCGATGTTTGAAAATTCTGTACATTTGGGAGGAGAGGGATGAATGCCATGCCTGGGAGGTCAGAGAGCAGCCAGCAGCTGACATGCCAAAGGTCAAATCCAGCACCAGCTGGCAATGTCAGCCAGGGCTGGGAGCGGTCAGGACCATGCCTAGGACCACACCCAGGACCACGTCACCACCCTAGAGAATTTCAGTTTTTCCTTACAGAGTTCAACTACTCACCACCCTGATAGCCCAGGGCACAAGTTTTGTTTTTACGAATAACATTTGCAAATTAAAAATTTGCAAAAGGTCCAGCAGTGTACAGAGAAACACAGTCATATCGAGCTACCGCTGCGAATGCGAAAGGAAATGCACCTGGAATTCATGACATGGAAGCAGGTGAGACAGAAAGGTGTGGGATCCTTTGGCACCAGTGGTCTTCCACTGGGGGTCTCTTGTGACTTCTGCCCCACCATCCAGAAACACCGAGAAGTCTCTGGCCTGTGGGTAAGGTTGATAGAGAGAAAATATTGAACATATGGATATTCTTCTGCTCAGTGGAGTGAGTTAAAAAGTGTAAAAAAATGTCACCAACATCCTTAGCTTGTTGCAAAAGGATGGAGGGGAGAGGAGGAGTCTTGCCTCCCTGACAAAGCCTGCTCCATTGCTGGATTTTGAAATGAATCAATATAGAAAATGAGTCCGGCAGCCAGATGTCTGCTTTCATCTCTCTGCACTGGAACTGGAATAAAGCCCACAAAATCTCCACCAAAAATACCTTCTTTGAAAGCGCTTTGTTAGAGGCTTTGCGACTGCGGGGAACAAAGCAAACACGAAGGTCTGATGCCACCTAAAGGCCGCTTGAATTTTCACCTCCCAGAGGCTCTGTTGACTTTGCGACTCTCAAACACAGTTTCAGAGTGTGAACTCTTGTTCGCCCTCCAGTTCTCATCATCAGGCTTTGTTTCGTTTGCTTTTAAGTTGATCAAACTTGACTGAAGCTGTCCATGCTGTGTGCTGCTCCACGTGAAAACCGCTTGGGTGTGTTTGCATGTACTGCTGGCACATCTGAGAAGTACAGCTATTGTACCCCAACACTTCCAAAGGACAAGGCTGTACAAAAATACAAGTTTTTTCAATATTGTATTCTGTCAGTCTTTTCTCTTAGAAACCTAAATTACTGCTGGCTTTGAAACTGATTTTAGAAACTGTGGTGAAGGGCTGAGCAATCTTTATATTGCAGATGGGCTTTCTACTATTCCCCTAAGAGTCTGTGCAAGTTTGGCCAAGCTGCAAGTCTCTGACAGAGCAGTTCCTGCAGGCTGTGTGACAGCCAGCACGCCACAAGTGCCCGTCATCACTGAACGCCTCCCCGGTGTTCCCAGCGCGCTGCCGTGCCCGCGGCAACGCCCATGGCCAGGCTGGCCATGCTCCAGCTGCCCACACACACGCGGCCAGGCAGCTGCTAATCAGTGCCTTTCAGAGCCCTGCACCTCTTTTAACACCCTGGGTCTTCGAAAGAACAAACACCAACCCACGCAGCAACCCCATGGGCGAGGGGAAGCGTTTCCCTGCCAGTTTGCAGAAAGGAAGAGAGAGAACATCAGCGCTCACGTCAGAAGTTTCCACCAGACCCACGTGCACAGCGTGGGACACCGTGGCCCTTTCTCACCGTCCTTGGCTACTTCGCAGTACGTCCTGTTTGAGAAGTTTCCATGGGCTGAAACAGTGAAAACTCAACAGCTTTGCAAACTGGATATGTAGAAAATAGAAAACCCTCAAATACTTGCACCAGAGAGAACAGCAATTTATGCCACGTGCTCAACAGTGTGTAATGGACTCAACTGGCAAGGCAGGAAAATATCAGTCAAAATAGGCTATTACAGCCCTAACCATGACATTATTCTGTCTCCTTGTGGCATCTAAAGCCTGATACACCTCATTCTGCAGATTCTGCAAAATCTGGTTTGCAATCTAACACTTATCTCCAGAACAACTGGAAGTCTGTAAAAGACAACAGCAGGTGATCACCTGGATGTACAGCTTTATAAATCCTTTTCCTTTTTAATGTTCTGGAGTGGTAGCTTGCACGTAATTCCTCATAGCAAACACTGCTTCTCTGTATTGCTCTCTTTTGGGTTAAGCAGCCTAATGACAATAATTGTTTCCTATCATGTTAATGATCCGTTTTGAAGCTCATCTTTCCAAGGGCTCCTACTTCCCAAAACAAAGTTTTAATATTTATTATGCCTGTTACAAACATCTACTTTATTTCCATGCTTTGGCTTGCAGAATCTCAGATCCTTTGAGTAACACTGTGAAAGAGTAAGATTTAAGTGAAAATGAAGGGTCTGATGTGGTTTGCAGACTCTTGGGAATAAAGAGAACTTAAAGAAGAAAATTATATATGCCCTTGGCCTTACAGTGGACGCTTCTCTGTGTTGATCCAGCGTCTACTTTCACATTAGTGCAGCACTAGGCAGACTGTAGATGCCTCTGGAGACAAAGGATAGTCAGAAAATTACTAAAATCTTGCTCAAGATTTATTTAAAATGCTAAACCAAAATTATCCTACCACATGAGGACCGAGTTCATCAAACTGTCACCAGACTCGGAGGGCTCAGTTTTGAGTTTCTTGTAAACAGAAACAAAAGGCTGATTTGTGGAAGGACAAGGCAAATAAACATTTGTTCAGTCCTTAAAGACATTTCACGGAGTTGATACAGCTACAAAAACAAAGCATTGCAACTTCTGCAGCCTCAGAGGCTCCGACATACACCATATGTTGGCAGGGCATGACACAGACATCTTCAAATAACTTTGCATTAAGCTTTCCCTATAGGAAAACCTTTGTTTTATCAATAATAATTTCAAGAAAAAGGTAATTTCTGCGAGCTATTTCCTTGCTCTGTACTTACTCAGCACTAAAACCACCCCAGTCCCTCATGCTGTCACCTGTGATGCCATGGTGCTGCAGAGCAGGAGGCAGCCCAGGATGGGGAAGCACAGACCCCCCCGGGCCCAGAACTGCCTGGCAGTGCCCTGCCTTTTACCATTGGCTCGACCTCTTTCCTCTCCAGCATCTGTGACAGAGACAAAAGCTGTTCAACAGCAAGATCAGATTATTTTCTTGCAGTGCTCTCAGGATAAGCACAAGCAAGAAGCCCTCTCCAGAATAAATTCTTGAGAAGCAACATGCATAATCAAAGCATCTTCTCTACAAGTGAGAGATATAAGTGCAAAAACAAAAGGCTGCTATATGAAATCCATCTATTTAAAATACTGTTTATTTGTGATTTAACATTAATTAGCATTACATCTATGAGCAATTTCAGATAACATTTATATATTTTCCACAGGACACAAGAGTTGGCTGGCTCATTCTTTATGCCAAAGCAAGTAAATAGAGGCATTAGCAAAAGGTGCAAATAGTTCACGGTTGCATTTTAAAAAATATTTATGCACATTGCATTCATTTAGATATATTTTTAAAAAAGTTATGAAAAGCGTAGTTCACAGGTTACTGTTTCTACATATGTTGTAATACAACACAAATAATGTAGAACATAAAAAACAAAGTAAGCAACTGAAAGTTTCCACTATGATTAAAAACACTGATTCCAGTATTTAGTGACAGCTAGAAAATTGTTTCCAGGATCCATTCCAACATTGCATTATCACACTTACACGGTCAAAGCTAACCAGCCCCCGAACATGCTATAATCAACATTTTTGCATGCCAAACCACTCTCCAGCCATATTTAACAATTATATATTGTATAATATTTCAACCGGTAATTTGGGAATCACATGGATCTTAAAAGATGTACTTCCTATTGCGATGACTGATTTACAGACATTTGACACAGCGAAGAAACCCCTATGTTAATTTCTATGTTTAGTTTGTATTTACAATACAGTAAAAGTACTAAAATGACAATACAAGTAAAAATGAGTAAGTGGCAGTACCACCCTTACCCATGGCACTAGGCTCTGATTTGCTCTGGGTTCATCCAAAGGACAACACAGATTCACGAGACCCTTTTACAACTTGAATGAAACTGAAGAAAAAACCCAAAGTGTTGCACTCTGCACGAATCCATACAAATTATTTAAAACATCTAATATGGAAATGTCACTCTGCTGATTTAATAAAAATATCCCGCAATCCGTATCATATATTTAAAAAAAATAATCACCGAACTTTTACTTTCTTTGTCTCCTCCTATTTCCCTACTATTTCACTTTCCCTTTTAACATTTTTGTTTCCTTCATTTGGTTATGTTAAGAGATTATTTTTCTTCATTCATTAACAATACCATGAGAGAGAAAAAGAACAACCCACAAGTAATTTTTAAACATGAATCCAGTTCAATTTTATATGCTTTAATCCTTTGATTTTGAAGTCCCTGGATTCCTGAATTATATTTAAGTATACTCTAAACCAAGCATTCTTAAATACACTCTAACTATTAAATGCTTGGTTCACATGCTTATAATACCTTTATACTGAATGGTATACAAACATTTGAACATATAAAATCTTCTTTTTGTTTTGCCAGTTAAACTAAATTATCAATGTTAAGTGTATAAAATCCCCCTTCTTGAAAAATAAGGGTTTCCCCCACCCCAACTGATAGAATAAAAAAGAAGTCTTCAAAAATTATATTTCACTAAAATGAAATATTTGGCAAAAAAGTTATTGAATAATGGAATTCTTTAGACATTTTGTGTAATTCCAAATAAACTTTCTCTTACACAGTTTTTCCCCTAGTATTATGTGCCAGTGTATAATATTTCTATATGAGCTAATCTTAAAAAAGATGTAAAGGTGTGCTGTTAATATGTACCCACTCAAACAGGGGTACAGAAACATAAAATATATGGTCAAAAACCACAATACAAAAATGTATGATCTGGTTTCCAAATGAGACAGCAGTTTTAAAAAGTCATATGATCACTCAACAGCAACTTTATTAAAGACTTTAACTGTACTGAAAATTTTAAGGTCTGCAAAATACTCCAAGCAGAACTTGCTGCTGCATACTGTGATGGTATTTGACCTTGCTATGATGGTAATTGAGCACCTGCCAGTGTAGTTCTACATCAAACTAATCAATGTTTCCAACCCTCATAGCAATTTTGGACACAGCTAAGTGAGAGATGAATTAATTTGCAATTAACATGAAAGCCATTTTTTTTGTTTGTTTGTTTGCCTCTTTGTTTGGTTTCTTTAAAGCAAAACCTTTTCCAGTTTCTACCTGTTTAGGTTAAAAGTCCAGTTACTGCACACCCCTAACACTACGCTGTTAATGGTCAACTTAAACGTTTAAAATGTGCAATGTCTCCTCACAACAGAACTGCACTTACGCTTCTACCTTCTCCTTCTTTTTACTCTTCTTCAGGAAGGATGGCGTGCGGAATTTCTTCTTCTTCTTTGAAGGGGATTTGGAAGGCGACCCTTCAGGGGACAGGGCCTCTTCTATCTTTTCAGAGCCTTTAATGGTAATCTCTACGCTCTCCACAGTACTCGTGGTTAACTGGCTGACCCTCTTGGTGAGATCTTCTTCCACGTCGTGTGCATCTTCCTTCCCGTTCACCACCACAACTGGCATCTCCACAGATATTAGGTTGGCATTCTGGGTGTAGAAATCCTCATGATTTTCTGAAAGAGCAAATGATTTTGCAATTATTTATGTAAACTCTCATGCAAAAAACCCCAGTATTGAGACAAAGCCTGAGAGTCTGGACTGTGATCCAAAGAATGAAACCCGAAGTGCTTAGATGTGGTTTTTTCCCCTTTATCCACAATCTTAGTTGTTGTAAGCAGACAGTTAAAACGTCATCAAGGGAAAATGGGCTGAAAAATCTAACCTTATTTCTGCCAGGTGCATGCACAGCTCAGGCTGTATAGAGTATGTACAAATACTGTCTATACAGCATACACAGTCTCGAGTACAGTCAGAATTACATTTTACTGCAAGAAACTGATTTATGAAAACACAGCCATTCCCTACAGAAGGCATTGGAGAACTTCCTTTTTAAATGCCAACTTAGACTTCTGGAAAGGTCTTAGGCAAAAGAACTAATCTTAACATTTTCAGTAAAATGGAAGTATAATATCTATTTGCTCCACCTGGTTAATATCTAAGTTTCAGCATGCCCTGAGTTGTTTTCTGTTTGTGAGAATTATGTATTAGAAAAAAATTGGGAAAAACAGTTTTCTGGACAGAGTACCACCCAAACTTTGCAAAAGAGGGCTCCTTTTGACTCAGTTGACTTCATGCAAGTGTAAAAGTGCAGCAGAAGAGTCAAGGACTTGGGTTATTGGAGCCCTTGGCATCGTACAGAAATTGCATGGAATACCTTCTAATCTTTCTGGGACATTTTGCGGGGATTGAGTTTGTGACTGAATTTGTGACACAGATGAACCGTCATCTGAGAATAATTCCTGTTCAGCATCTGCAGGACAAGATGTGAGTTAGTAGCCAAGCAAAAGTGAAAATCAAGCAAGAGTGTCAGTGCTGATGCTACAAGATTTACAGCTCTGCTACAGCTTTGTGTTGCTCATGCTGACAACAGCACAAAGTTACAATACCCAGCTGAAACTCTAAAGAATTATGGATTTACTTGTTTTATCTGATAAAAATCAACATACGTTAGTTCTCTATTAGAAAACATTAAAAAAGGTGGCAGGGTTGCATTCCAAGTAGCATGCCCCATGGTTTTATCTAGCCCTAAGTCACAGTGTGCTGGTACAGTAAGCTATTACACTATGTCCTGACTGTGACATATAGCAAAGTATTTTATTACACAGTATTAGTGAAGAAGAATTCACAGTAAGTATTATTGTAAAAAATTAAAATCAACCCTGAATTAGTAATTCTCTATGGAATAGTAGTATCGGAAGAAGATGTGAAAAGTGAAAGTAGATGAGACTTGTACACTGAGAGAACAGAAGTAAAATTAAAGAAGCCAGGGCCAAATATCTCAGTAAACTTTTGCTCAGTTGGGCACAGACTTGAGCAACTTGATCAAACTTCAGTATCAGCTCTGAGGAGGAGTTGGATTAAGATGACCTTCACGGACTCCTCCCCCTTAAGTTATTCTATGATTCTGACACAAAAATTCATTATGTTAAATTGTGTTTTTGTCAACCCCATTTCTGTGCAAACCTTTGATTGCTTTAATTTCAGCACTAACTAAAGTAAAAGAACAAACCACATTTAACAAAAGAATTCTACCACCTCAAGGAATGATTAGTTCTAAGCTAGTTGCCAGCAGTATACACTAATAATTAACATGCACACAATTTTTACAGAAGATATTTTCAAGCTCATTATTAAAATGTAAACCCCAGCAATTCAAACCACACCGCTGACCTTCCAACCCCTGCTGCTTGCGCTCAATGGTTTTCTTGTACTCTTCCAGTTCCTTTTCGGTGAGGTGGCTGAACGGGTTGGGTGGTGCCGGTGGTGCGTGCTCATCATCGAACTGCATTGGCTGGGAAAGAGAAAGCCACAGAATTTAACAGTTGAAAAATAAGAAGCAACAAGCAAAACGTGCAGGGCTANTTTTTGGCCAAAGTTTGGTGACAAAATTTTGGCAGGGAATACAGAATTAAAACACAGATGTAGTAACTGTTGGATAGCTGGAAAGTCTTAGACATATAGAATTCCAATTCCAATTCATCAAAATTTGTTGCATAACCTTATTAGGGATATCTATACTGTTTGGAAGTATATTCTATTCAAGAAAAGATTAATATGGGCAGGTAAGAAACTGGAAACTCTCTCTCCCAATAAGAAGCCTGTTTCTAATGAATGCTGTCTTCCACACGGTCACATCCCACCTTTTAAACTCAGCTATTTCTGGAACTGAATTGTTATCGTAAGCATCACTTCCACAGACTAATGAAGGCTATTTTTGGCCCCATGCATTCTGAAGTTCTTCCTCTCTCACTTAAATGATCTTAGACAAGGATCCTACTTCATTAATATTAACAGAGACAAACTTAACGTGCATATCTCAATTTGAAACTAACTTTTTAAACCTTTAAAATGAAATGCGAATAAGATGTATCACACCTCTAAAACTGGCAGTAAAATAACCAGTTCTAACAAAACATTTAGAAAGAAAATGGCCCAAGCTGACATTTGAAAAGACAGGCAGCCAAATAACCTGAACAGTTGTAAATTAGTTAATTATGTTGTACTCACTGAACTCGGCTTTTTGTCCACAACAATCCCTGCGAGCAGCTGAGACTGAGGTCCTGCTGTCTTTAGGTCATATCGGTTTTGCTCCCTTATCTACAGAGAGAAAATAAACCAGGTTAGAAACAGATATTTCTCTTTAACAAATCCTATGCCCATCAGCTTTGCAAAGCCACTAACACAGGCAGCAGTGAATGGCTGGAGGATCAAGCTGTGTGCTGCTGCACCTAAAAATTAAGAACTCTTCTTCCACCTCTGAATACACAGCATATGTTGTTTGGCTCTTTCAGTACTCCCAAACTTCCACCCTAGTCCCAGCTCCTCCACTTCATGTAATACAACATTTAGAAATAAGCTCCCAGGAATAGTCCCTGAACCTGTTCCTCTCCACCTCACACATCAGTTATTGGAGAAAACTCTGTGGTCACAAAGGTTGGTAAAGTTTTTCCTTCTGTGAATAGTTTATTGTTTTCCCTAAACTAACAGCCCTAGTTTCTAATTGTCAGTGCTTAAGAGACTGAAAGATCAGCTATAAATATAAATACCAATACAGATCATATAAAAAAAAATCCTACAGCAGAAAATTAGGAATAAACTCTCTATGAGCCAGTGACATGAATGAATTTAAAAATCATTGCCTGGGACATGTATTATTAATCTCTAGATGATTAGAGGGTGCCTTTCCAGTTCTGAGGAAGGGAGTTGCTCCTTGTAACTCCACTTCGGTCCCCAAGGACACTGATATAGTGCTTTCCAAGAAAGAAGAAAATATGCAATCCAATGAAAAATGTCCTGGATATCTGTTAATATAGTTATGCTGAGGGTGGAGTATTTGGTCAGTCTGATAATCAGTGTATTTCACGCTGGAAGGGAAAAGCAGAGAGATAATTCTGTTTACAGAGAGGTCCAACAATAATCTCTCATTTTGTTTTTTTTACTGCCGTTAGAAATTCCAGCTTAACAAGCACTAGGCAAATTAAAACACAACGGAGCAAGATTAGAGTCTGAGACTGAATTATGCTGCAGATGATGCACAGCAATTCGGTTTGTGTTGACACCTAATTATCTGCTAAATAAAATGCTAAATAACAGGGACTACCATTCCCAATCTATCATTTCCAGAGTTAATACTCATCATTCATCAGGCTATTGCACTCAAAATTTAAATATATAAATATCGCATATGTATCTACAGACTTTATGTATATCACACATATAAATACATGTTTTTGGTGCCAAAAATCACATATAGTGTAAGAACCTTCTTAATAAAATCAAAACATTTCAAAATGTTATTTTACTGCTCTGCTGAATCATTACTTGAACACATAATTTTATTTGGAAATATTACAATTTTCAGTTCATTACATTTCTTTTACCTTATTTCTCTTTTCTAACACTTCACTTGGGTTCGTGTTTAGAGGAACAAATTGGTTTGGATCTTCAATTTTGATTGGGGTTCCTCCACTAGTCTTGGAGGAGTCATCAGCTTTCATCCACTTAAAGAGGGGAAAAAAAAGAAAGAAGCTAAAATACCCAGTATGATGGAAAGGAACAATTCTCTGTGTTGTCTTACTGTTAAAGAAGAGCTATCAAGAAAGGACTTTCTGACTTTATTCTCAATTCCACATGACACCTAAAAATAATCCCAACTCCTTACAGGTTTGTGTGTTTGCCCAAGAGGATTTAAGTTGCCTTGAACATGACTACTTTTTGTAAACACTGACATACATTCCTGAAAAATGCAGTGTTAGCTGTGTACTAATAATGCTGTATTTAGAAAGGATCACACTGTCTAGTAACGGGCACGTAGATCCAGAGCCTTGTTCATGCAATCAGCTTCTGCCTCTGCTGACCACACATTGACTACAGTTTTTTTCCCTTCTCAAGCAGGGTTCTGAGGGTGTTTCTCCCAAACTCAAGTTTAGCCAGCAGGAGGAGCTGATGCTTTTACAGTTGTACTGTGCGACTGGGAGTAGCTGAAGAGCAATAACACGCTCTGTAGTCCCACGAGGGCCACCTCTCCGCAGGCTGGAAACTGAGTGTAAGCATCTTGCTGAGCTGCAGGAGGGGGAAAATCTTTATCATCATTAAAAGCCTGTAGCATGAACAGACCTTTCGAAAGCTGTTTTCAGTAGGTTCATGAATAGAAAAGGGGCAGCTAGAGATGAATTAGAGCTCATGTCTCCCTCATGTAAAAAAAGAACAACCTACGGGTGACTTAAAACCTTACTATATTTGGTGGATAACTAATAGCACAAGAAGATTTGGTAGAGAAACTGCTTTCTACTTCAGGAATAAGAAGAGATGGTTAGAACTGCAAAATCATTGTTAAATTTTATTATAAAGTGTTAGTCTTACAGTCAACCCCTCTCTCCTCAAACAGAGCAGACCCTTAGTACCAATGTCATTAAGTCTCTGAAAAGCCTATTTTAATTTGCTCAATAAACTTATTTGCTAATCCTATTCAAGATTTCCTCATATAAACTGTGCATAACTTACTTTCAAGTAGGGCAAAACCAAAGTGACTGTCCAACATTTCAACCTACCGTGATCTTAGTCCTGGGACTGGTTTCCCCGTTCCAGGACTCCTCAGGCACATTAACTTTCAAGTATGTGTTTGGAGAGTTCAGCCATCTTGTCTTCTCTCTCTGTTGCCTCTGTGCAAGGAATTTCAGGGGGGAAAGTGGGACTGTGTCATCTTCAAAGGAAAAGGCAGTAACAGTGGCTGGGATCTCGACATCACTCTTATGTCTGGGTTTTTCCCTGACTAATGGTTGCCTATAGGCATAGCCAGTTCTGTATCCCTGTGGAGCAGGAAAATAAGAAAAGAATGTTTAAAAAAATTAAAATAAAAATTTTTACTATTAAGCTACTATAGATTTGTAAGATGGTGGGACAAAATTGAAGCTCAAAGCATTATAAATTCTTATTAAGACAGAATACTGCTATCAGAAACAGTATGACAAACTAAACCAAGCAGGAGAGATTTTATATACACTTACATTTACTCTGTCTCCATTTTAGAGCTCACAGAGAAACCAGAAAAAATTATTTGCTTTACAGAAGCTAATCCTACACTCAAAAGCTTACAGGACTACATAGATACCACCATCAATGTGCTCTCACCAGGTTGTCCAGCATCCTCATGAGCGCTTC
This sequence comes from Cnemophilus loriae, assembly GCA_013397755.1. NCBI lineage: Eukaryota > Metazoa > Chordata > Aves > Passeriformes > Corvidae > Cnemophilus > Cnemophilus loriae. Next base: position 1,649,490 of record VZTF01003410.1, on the reverse strand, counting down.
AAATTCTTGCTCCCCAACTTTCCATTTTTGTTGTGAAGCCATATTAACTCCACCTCCTCCCATTGCTGCCACAGCGTGTGTGGAAGGCTTGAACTTCTGCAGATCCAGTAGTAGGAGATTGTCTATCCCACCTGCTCCAGCTAACGCATGAACCTGGAGACATCAAGGAGCGTATTTCATTTGTGAAAAAGCTTTTGTATTCTCTGCTTTTCTGAATTTGCAGCAGGAGGTTGCTTAAATACATGCTGCGGTTACTTCTCAGGCTAGTGTTCTACTGTCCAAAAAATGTATTAAAATACATAGCAAGTGACTGTTACAGAAAGCATTGCATCATCTGCTAATAATTGCACTTTAAAGGGAGTAGATTCAAACACTTGCTTTCAGAGTACCTTAAAAACATCTTTCTGCATCACAAAATTAAAAATTTTTCATTTTTCTAGTTGTTTCAAAATGAAAGAGTGACTGAACTCAAAATGAATGGCAGGGCAAGGAAGCAAAGGAGTGGGAGCCTGCCATTTGCACATTCAAATGCCTCTTTGGGAGAACAGGATCACTGGGGAACAAGAATAAAGTAATGAAGTTTCTGGGAATGGGCTTAAAAGTTAAGAAAGGTGAGAACACTTTCAGCGGTCTCTCTTCACAGGTTATAGGTAACATCTGGATACCTAACCAGGTAGCTAAAGTTAGACAAAATGGAAACAACCGAATTTGTGATTCAAGTTATTATTAAATATGCCACCCATTACCATTGCTCCAAAGACCTTCTTTTAATTTGGTTTCACTAATCTGTGATCACAGAGAGAAGCTTCTTTTCTTGTCACAACATTCAGCTTCAATAAAAGAGCTGGCTCTCGAGAGATCTTAAGTCACACTTCCCCATGCAGTGAGTACCAGCAAATCTATTATCTGACAGATTCCCTGCATGAGGCTCACTCTGCACAGCATGGAACAAAACCTCCCGTACCCTTCGGAGTGTAACACCACTGAGACTGTGTCAGTGTTCCTAGAATGAGTATTTGTGCCATTCCCTCTGTGATTCCCTGATTATTCCAGTCTGTCTTTGACCTGGTATACAGGATTATTGGATTCCACAACCCCAAAATTGTGTAACGTAAGAGATCTTCCCATCTGGGATATAATCTGTAACTCTGGATCATAAATGTTTGAAATTAAACGCAGATAAATTCTCTCTCACCTGCGTTTCACAGGCCAGTTGCACATTGAAAATATAGTGGAATGCTTCTTCCAGTGTCTCTCCTAGTGCTACCACACCATGGTTTCTCAAGACTAATACCTAGTAAATGAAGACACTAATGTTAAATGGTAGAAACTGGAGCAGGACATGAAAGTTGTTTATGAAGACCATGAATGAGGTTGAATACCTTGCAACTGGGTCCAAGAACTTTTTGAAGCTGAATTCTCTCTTCCTGTTCATCAAGAGATCCCTGGTAGTTGTAATAAGCAACATCTCCCAGAATCAGAGCCTCTTGTGATATGGGAAGGATGCCACACTTCATAGAAGAAACCTGTTTCATGAAAATGAAATGCTGATAACTAGGGAAAAATGAAACTCGTAAAACTCACATCTCAACCAGCCAAGCTTTAGCAGGGTGTACTTTGTTAGAAGAGAGACAAACTCCATAGGGAGAGCTTAGAAACAACCCCCCTGCCACCAGTGTAATTTGCGATAGGGTGACAGAGGTGCTGCTACCCAGTCTGAGGACAGATTCATTGGAGAAAATTTTCGTGAATTTTATCCATGTTTAATTCTCAGCTTACTTAATGGTTTGTTCTTCTTTCCCACACTTAATGACTTCAAGAAGCTAGTATAAAAAGAATTACTCACTCCCTTTTTTGTCTGTAGTCCAGAAATGTGTATATATGTGCATTTATAGATAAAATAGTAAGAATTGACTTCTTTCAAAGCAATTCTTTCAAGCCTCCTTACATTTTTATCATTATTATACAGACTGTTTAAAGTTTATGTTAACTATAATATTTAAATACTGAGGTAAATCCAAACTAAGTGTAACTACTAATCAAATCACTTAAAAATGGAGGTGCATAATGCAAATTATGATGATTTATGCAGCATATTATACTATCGAGGATGCTATAAATGAAGCCTTTAATGTTGCTTTACAACCTCCTCAACCTGAGTATAATAATCTCTGAGCATCAGTTTATTCTGATCCCATTCCACTGTGGTGGCCCAGCCCTCTCTCTCTCTATTTGATAACCTCACACTTTTACTTAGTGGTGCAGAGTGGATACTAAAACAAAAAAGAAACTGCTGTGAGCAGAAATATGCTCTAAGTTCATAAGGTAAAGCTATTTTCTTTCAGTCTGTGCCAGAAGGAAGACTTACAGCAGCTGTGGCAGGGGTGTGTATGTGTATGACACATCTGACGTCAGGGCGTGTGGAGTAGATGGCCACGTGTGGACTGAAGCCTACACTGTCGATACTGAGAGCTGTGCTTCCCTGGTCCACTACATCTCCTAGGATGTTCACTTTAACCTGAAAAAGGCAAACAGACAAATGATATTCAAAAAGTTTGCAACAACTTTGGTTACCTAGGAAATACCCTTCCTTTCTTATTTAGCACCAAATTTCCCCACACACATTCAAGGCTCAGAGCACAAAAAAAGTAGGAGAGCAGCCATGAATCTGTGTGTCAATAAACCACCCTGCTGTACTAGCCCTTGATAGTTGTTGGAAGTTCAGCCACGGAAGAAGTGAGGATAAGACCCTGATACAACATATGTTCTACTTCAGTCTAGCTGACCTTTCCTTGTTTCTGACTTTCAAAAATGCATTTCATTAACATTTCCTACATTTTGAATATGAAGATAATTCAGACTCTGAGAAATTTCCAGTAAGAACATTCAATGCATAAGGAATTTTCAGATTCATGGGAACATTAAAATAGTAGTTCCTGGATCAACAAAAAACTACAGCAGGGTCATGTCATGGTATTTTGGTTCTGTGTTTGCTATGTAATAGTATCAATCTAATTTTGGTACCCCTTTCGCCTTGAGGCAGTTTTTTAACAGATATTCACTGACATGAAGAGCATATGGCAGGTTCTACACCAAAAAACATGTGATTTAGCAGCTACCACTGCCTAAATACCAACCTGTAACTTCACCCAGCTCATTTGCTGGGCCTGGGGAAGATTATTTGACTTTATCTCCTCACTTCTAAAGGTAAGAGCTGATTCTGATAACACTACTCCTACAGAGTCATTTCACATGTATTACCACACTCTCAGGTTATAAAAGGCTGCTACTACACTGAGGCTACTGGTGAGCTTCATCAGACAGGAAAACAAAACTGCTGCTCCACATTGAAGCTGGAGACAAAGAAACAGAAAGTAAAGCTAAATCCAAGAAGAAATACTGACGACAAAGGGTGCCACTATCTAAGTAGTTTATCAGCTTTTCATCTGGTGGGTAAATATTAAAAAAACTCAAACAACAGCATAGTTATAGAAGTCCATTTAAGCTGCCACAAAAGTATTTCAGAAAACAAGATGAGCTTTGTTGGTTATTACAGCAGGTGAATCACGTACCAAATTAGAAGCTGAAGCTTCAGAGAAGGACAGCCCTCTTGGAATGATTAGAATGTGGTCATGTTCTTTGCTTACTCTTACCTGCAAAGGAGACAGGAAGTGTATTACTGATCTAATTTACATTATTCAGGGAGGAAAATAACTTGAATGAATAGGTGAGAGTCTAAATAAATTTTTTTTCTCTAAAATACTTACTGTGATATAGGCATTCGGCAAATGTGCCCACCCAAACAAGTCAGCCAATCTATATAAACTGGCTAACTTGCAACGAGTAAGTTTTTCTCCCTTAACAAACGAGGAGGTATCTACCCCAGGTAGGTCATTGATTGGTGTAATCATTCCATGGCCTGAAAAACAGACAAAAATAGATGATGGCCGGTTGGACAATTAAATATATTTTCAGCTATGCCATGATCTTCCAGATGCAGTGTATTTAAATGGTTTTTAAAGCAATACCAGCATTTATTACACTGGATAAAGGTTTCCCTGACCTCTCTCCTGAATCACTATCCTACATAGGACTGGAACTGTGCTTTAAGACATTTGTCACTAATGAAGTATTTTTACACGTTACTTTGGTTTTTTTTGTTACAGGAGAAGATATTCCTTGTGGACTTCTGACACCAGCAAAACTAATTTTAAGAGGCATCTCAGTCTTAGCATTTTAGAGAGCAGGAGTTCTCAAACCCTTAGACAGAAGGAATCACCTCTTAACAGAGGAATCACAAAGATCAATTTCTCTCTTCGACTTGTGACTACACAATCATACCCTTCTCCCCTTCATGAATGCATGATAGCCTTTTGACAGATCACAACCTTTGTTTAGAGGGAAGGTTAAGACCAAAGGAGGTAAAAGTCATTTTGGTTTTCAAAAAAAGAGTGTGCACTTTGAGATCAGTCCCCATTGTCTCTGGCAGAGGCAACAGTCGGACGCAGAGTCCCGGTAACCAACCAGAGGCGTGAACACAAGGTTATTTGGGTTCTCTGTTCTCTTCCACTCATTTTGTTAAATAAACCCTGAAGTACCATTTTGGGACCAAATCTCCAAAGATGATGAATGCTGACAGCTGCCACTGTACTTCAGGCTTGTAAGCTCACATACGATGTCCACCCACAGAACTTAAATTGACTTGAACGTCTCAGTGCTTCATGACTCGGAAAGAAGAACTTGGGTGTTAACTGTGAGATCCCAGTGACATCTTTACAAGTAGAGTGCAGACTAGAAGCTGCTCTTATCTGTGGGAGTTGTTTATCTGATGATTCAGTTTGCCAGGGTATTCTCCCCACCTCAGGGTTGGTTTTTTTTAGTAACAATTTATATGGAAGAGTAGAAAAATAAAGAAACTAAATGGTAACATATTTCACATCTCAGTTTATATTCATGTTAAACTCCTAATAGTAACAGGGAACAACATTTTGTTCCCTATATCAGTTAAACTTTTATTAACAAATTATCGAATAACTGAGTTTGAGGATTCCAATCACTTTGGATATCATTATACAAATCAAAGAATTTGAGAGAAAGAAGCCTAAAAAGGCAAGTTAGGGCCACCATCTGCACTACTTTATAGCTGAAGCAAGCTCTGACAGAATTTTTTTTTTTTATTCAAGGAAAAAGAGGAGATCGCAGAGTTGCTAAGGTAACAATTAAAAAAAAAAAAAAAAAAAGAGAAGTTTATGTATAATTCACTTACTGAGTGAAGATGAGGAAAAACCTGTAAAAGTGCTCGCTGTAATGTATTCAGCAATCTGCTGTAATGCAAGCAGTCCAGTGGGGTTATTGCCCTTCTTCATCTGTTCTTGAATAAGGCATTCCAGATCTTCTCTAAAAGCCTGTAGAAACATTTGAGAATCATCAAGGAAACCTGGCCTTGATAATCTTATTTCTATTATAGGTGGGACTGGTAGTTTTGCCTCTTATTAATGTTACATGAAACTTCTCCATAGACTTTGTTTTTAGCTGTTTTAACTTTGTCAGACTTAATCATCTGACCTAAACCTTGTACACTAGGTACTGGCAATTTCAGCGGCAGAAAGGAGGAGTTTGGTCACAGAGGATTTACTATTTCCCAGTACACAAGATAAAATGTATTTTCTTTAAATGATAAAACCCATTTTTATCAGTAACTAAAGCGTTGTCCATATTTTGGAAGAGGTACTTGAAATTCGATCAGGATGTGTTGCTTTCTGTGCTGGACATTTTTTTTATAATGTAATCCCTCTGGAAACCCATTCAAATTTGATAAAGTTATAAACAACTGGCAAACTGGAGTTCATCCATGCTCAAGTAATATCACAGACATGCAAAAACTAGAAGGGATGCTATCTCCTCTCTACTTCTTTCCTTCCCCAAAGGGAAAAAACCCTTCTTTCTTTTTCTGAATAAAGTGACTGCAAGCCCAAGAGAGAAACTCTTGCAGAATATATCACAAAAAAGTTTTCATAGTATCAAATTTAATATACTATGCACTGTGGACAAAGCCTGTTCCTTTGAGATGATGAACAGATTATTCCCTATCTACAACAAACCCATGTTGTAAGACCACTGCAGTCCTGACATTCCTAGACTAAGTAAATTCTGTTCCTTCAAACTTATAGGTTACATTTTCTAGTCCTCTCATTACTTCTTGGCAGCATCTTGCAGCTTTTCCCCAAACCAGCAGGACCCAAGGCTGCACACAACACGAGCTGAGGTGGATTGTGAACGCTCCTCCTGGTTCCTTCCAAAAAGACATTTGGTGTCTTTACCACGCAGCTGGCTCCTATTATAACTCCAGACTATGCCCTGTAAGTAATTGCTCCTTTCAGTTTGCCTTCCTTAGCAGAGCACTTGCTCTCAATTAAAGAAAGAAAACAGTTCTGTATGACAAATGTAATTTCTTCACTGAATTTTAATTCAGTCCTTCAAAACACCCACTCTGTTGGAAAATCCACCAACCTCTTGAGTCTGTTCACCAGCAGGTTTTGATTAGTAAGAGAGAGTGCTACTGAACCCCCCAAAGACATCCTCTACTTGATACAGCCTCCACAGCTGGACAGTTGAGCCTCCATAACTACTAATTACCAATTTTTCAGACATCTGCACTCTCCTTAGAATAATTTTGTCAGGATCGTGTCTGTACCTGAGACTCACCAGATTTCCATAAGTAAAGCCTCGAAAAATTCCCACTGACTGACTCTGCATGGATCTGTTGCACAGATCTCTCAGTGTAGACCAGAATATTCACATGGCATCCCCCAAACAGCTGAACAACCTCTCACCAGCCTGAAGATGCATAGGCAAAGTCAGAATTTTCTCTTTAGTGGCTGCTGTAGGTAAGGTCTATGCAGCAGTAGAAAGGAGCAGATGAGGAAAAGGAAAGAAAAAACATGGAATCGAGAGAGGAAAGGAACCTAAGAAGAGAACCTAAGAGAACCTGACAGAAAAGAACTGGCAAATAGCGAGCAAGAGCCATAAACTAAAATACATGAAATTCCACCTCCACATGAGGAAGAACAAGAGGGTGGCAGAGCACTGGACCAGGCTACCCAGTTCTCTGTATTGTATTAAATTATTCTTCCTTCAACTCAACAATGACTATAAAAAAGATCTGCAAAAAACATTAATAGTAAACTCTTATTAGTCATATTCAGACTTCTGGAGTTTTTTTAACCTGTACAAGTAATGTTACTTCCGTAGCAGAAAAAATGATAATATAATATATTTTGGGAAATTTTTGACAGAGAGATTTTTTAGTTTATTGCATATTGCATTTTTAATTTTTCTGCTTTTCGGTCGTGTTATTTTCATTCTTCTGAGCTTAGTTTTGCACCTTGATGCTAACAGTAGTACGTTACACATTTGCTGAGACTACTACAAATGAGGATTTAGTGTTGTATCAACAATTTTGTTAAACCAAAAAAGCAGCTTCCCTTAAAAATAGTTTTAGAAATAAGAGAAGATAGGTAAGAGCCAGGAAAGTGGCAAATGTGGAGGCTTGGGATGAGCTGTAAAACAGGTGAGAATATGGATGAAGTGCATAAAATCAAGTATGCAATTTATCCACACGCCAGTGCATAATGATGTTTTCTAGCAGCCTTCAGCCTGCCACATGCATTCCTCTACGGATATTTATGAATATTTCAATAAATTTCATTCACTGCTACAGACCTTTAAAACTTGGAACTGTATATCCTTAGATAACCACCCCACACGTGCTAACACAACCTTCTTCTATTTCTGGTAACCCCAGTGGGCTCCTATGAAGGGCACCACCTTCTTGTGGTCAACAATTTACCTTTAATAAGAGCCATTAAATGAATGATATTTATTGGATATTTATTTCACTGTACAAGACTGATTTCTTTAAAACCACTACCTTGCAGGGCTCTGATTCTGGGATCTGACCAGAGCAGCAGGAGCCTGCTTCTGAAAACCTAACTAGAGCCTGGAGACCAAGTGGTTTGGTTTTGCTTTAATTCATGAGATTGTAATATATTTATATATGTGTGGCATTACACGGCCCACAAGTGATCAAGTAAAAGTCACACAATTAAGTCATACTGGAGGGAGATGTTTTCAAAGAGATGACAAACATGCTGCTCTGGCACAAAACAGATATTTTTCAAGCAGAAAGGTCACTGGTAATTTCAGATGTAGTATTTGACAAGAAAATGCTGACAAAGGAAAAACTGTACTGTCAGATGAATGAAAAATTATGTTATTCAGCTGTATGCTCAGCATTGCTCAATCAAGGGAAAGTTTCAGCCCTGGGACTTACTAGGCTCTCTGGGTACATGTGCATTGTTTTGTCTGTTTGTTTGAAACCACTACAACTTTAGACATGAGACACCAAGAGCAGTGAGTTTTTACAGTGGGGTGCAAGTCCCAAAGTGAGCAGCACAGCACTTCATGGCTGCCCATGATCCTGCCAACACAGCTGGACTCGGACACCTGCCTGTGCCTGCACACATAAAGGATGTAGCCTGGATAACCCATCCCTCCACAGCTGGGAATCATTTCCTGTTTGCACAAGCATCCTTCTGCCTTCAGGGACCTCACCTGCCCAGCCAAGCACCTGTATCCCCCCTTGTTTATGTTGAAATAGCACTTCAAGCATCAGACTGAAAGTCTGCACAGGAAATACCCCACGGTATGAAAACTGGGCCCATGACTACTATTGGAAAGGAGGTGCAGTAACATCTCAGACAAGATGGACTGCTGGGAGGATGCTGAGTAGGGCTTTTATTCACCTGGCAGCAGCAGACACCCAAGCGAGTAGCCTGACCTTGGTAGAATGCAGGCTGCTGCTCTGCTTCCACCTCGCCCACCTTCTGAGTGCCACTCCACCACCTTACTCTGAGACATGAATTTCCCCACAACTCACCAGTAAAAATGAACAGGTCAGCTCAGCCTGTTCCTACAACTGTTTCCAGAACTCTACTCTTTCCAAAACTGTAGTCAGCTTTTTTACACCAGCTTAGACAGCCTTACACGGTACTGCACAGCCTGCAGAACAGACACAGCTCTTCTGATGGAGTCATTAGTAGAATGATTAGGTCAAGGTCTTTCTAATATCATAAAATTACCTCTCCAGAACTATCTGAAATTATCTTCCAAATACACATCATAGATTCAAGCAGTTTAGATGGAAAAATTTTCAACTTAGATCTGCAACAGTTCTCTGAAACTCAAGAGTGAAGTTAACAAGCTCAGTTCTGACTCATTTACTTCCATTTTCTTTCAGAAGGAGAGTCTAAGTGTGAACTGACAGTGTAAATTTGGGCTTTCAAGAACCAAAGCAACATTTGCCTGCACCAGTTGACAACTATTATTTTTCAGTCAACATATGCAGGAAGACCTAGAAAATCAACTTGCTAGAATAACCTATTTTACATGGATATACACATATTTAGTGCAGAATAATGATGTTGCTAAAAAACTTGATATTAATCTCTTCATCTTGCTAGGCAGCTCTCTAAGGATGTTAAGAAGTACACAGGCTTATAAGCCTATGCTGTTTCTTTTTTGTTGACCACTGATTTCCACATGTATCCAACTCAAAAGAAGTAGAAATAAAACAATAAGCAAATAATAATGGTATACAAGTCATCTACAAATACTCCACACCACTGCAAACCTTTAAGAGGAGAAAGCATGTGCTCACATTAGGACTAACTACAGTAAAGACCAGTTTCATGTCATTCTACAGGAAAGTAGCTAAAAAAGATATGTGAGGCCCCACCCTTCATAGCAGCACTGCTGTTAGACTAAAAGCTGCCGAATAATACAAGAAACCCATTCACCCACTTTCACTTTCACCCATTTTGATCAGAGTTTCTAATATCTTAAATTCATTTTAAAATAGGGCATAATTCAACTTATCTAAACGTGCCCACACAGAGTCTCTAAGCCAAATCTCCACCACTGAAGGAAAGTTTCAAAACTTAACTGGTATTTTGTCCTCGAGAGCGAAGAGACGTTAATTTTGACTCCAGTGCTGTAAACACAGCTGCCCATGAGAGGAAGACCTTCACCGAAACAGCCGACACACCTAACAGGCTCTTTCAAGACTGGAGTTTAGATACAAACAGCCGGTGCCCTAAGTGTAAAAGGGCGGAGTTGGCCACAAAAAAACCGCCAGTGAGTGAAGGCTGGCGGCAAGAAGATAAGAGTCACAAAAACTGTTTGTCAATGCCATGAAAGAGAACAAGGGGGATAGGGCTTCTGTGTTAAGACAAAAAGAAGTAGTCTCAGTAATAAGTATGGGGAATTAGCTAAAGTTACAATAATCTCTTCGCTTGCACTGAAGGGTGAGGGTACCTGGGCTGGATTTAGTGACTCAGCTGACAGCAAGGCGGTCCCCACGCAGAGCTCAGCCTGTGCCAGTTTTTCCGGCTCCTCTAACCTGGTGCACACTGGCTTTCCTCTGTGAGCTGCAGCAGAGTGTTTACTCCTGTGATAAGCAGCCTAGAAATACCCTATGATTACAGCCAAACCTGAAGCACTGAACTCCTTTGCCAAGCCCATCTCCAGCGCACCCAGCTCCCAGAGCCCCAGCACAAGCCACTCACACAACTGCTGCACTGCATGGGGGTCTGGGTCCTTCCCTCGTGTTCTCTCAGGGAGTAAACCCATACCATACATCTTGCTAAATGGAATGTTAATGAAATGTAATGAATGTAAATGGAATGCATAATGAAATATAAAATGCTAGAAGAATCAGATTTCATCTCGTCAGGGGTCTCACGCATTTCTGAGCATAATTAACAGGGTTTTTCAGTAAGGACTTGGAAGGGTGGGAGCACACACGGTAGCAATGCACTAGGAGGGATGGCAGAGCTCTTGCAGGGTGTTCTGGATGCATGTGCTCCTGTAGCCAAGGAGGAAAGTCACCAGTCATGGCTTTCCAAGGTTTTCCAGGTATTGTTCAACATGTATCTGTTGGCATTTACATCTAATGAAAACCACAGTTCAAATTAAGTGGATAGGAGCAATATCGAAATAGACGGGAGTGAAAGGTAACCTATTTTTAAGGTAAGAAAGCAGAGAAATACTCACGACGTGCACTTGTGGTGCAGGACATTGGTGTGAACTTACAATGCACCATTGCAGCTATAGAAATGATAACTAGGCAGTGGGATTTCCTGGGTCCTCAGAGATCCAGTGGACAGCCTTGATTTGAGACATTACCCTGACCACAAATTCCCTCTCACTTAAAATGTTGTCACAGCGCACAGGGGATTTTTAAGGAACATTTTGCAGTATGTCTTCAATGACATGTCAAGTTGAGCTCTTGCCTCTGGGTGAATGAAGTGCTGCACAGGTTGTATGACAAAAGCATGCAATTAAATAAGCTATTGCAGTGAGAGGAGAGTCATGACTTCCCAGTACGGTATTGGGAAGATGTCAGAGAAGACAGAAGCCAGAGCAGGGAGCTGAAAGGCAAGAGGACTGCCCAGTGAGGAGGTCCTCAAGTAATGTAAAAGGTTGTGAGTCCTTTGTGTCCAAGGGGTGAGGCTTCTGAAGGATGTGAAAGGCTTTTGAACTTCTGAGAAAAGAGCAGTAAAAGCCAAAACATATGAGGAGCTGAAAGGACTTTGATATTTTTAAGAAAATAAACTGCCCCAAAAGGGAGTGGTATTGCAAAAATACTGGATTTTCACTCAATACAAAATAAAGTAAGCTAAACAACTGCAAAAGCTGAGGAAAAAAGAAATTAAATCATCCTTCATCTCTGTTCTGATGGTTTGAAAATAACATATCCAGGAAAAAAAATTCAAGTGTGGGTGGGATTGCTTGTTTTTGAGGAGAAAAATCTGCCTGCATGCTGCATGCTAAGGCAGACCTCTGAATAGAAGAGTTGCTAAGCTGTATAGTTCTCTCCCCACTTTTTCTGGGCAAGACCGGCTAGTGTGGGAGGCAGGGGTGTGTGTGCATGTACAAGGCAGGAAGGGAGGCACAGTAGAGAAATACATTTTTAACCTCAGCATAACCCCCCAAAATTTTGCAGTCTGGATAGTTCGACCTGAACCTTCCTGCAATAGCAGTGTCAAACCAGAGTGGCCCTGAACACCTCACAGAGTCATGATGGGTTGGCAGACACTCTCTAGATTCAACATGAAATTAAAGTAAATCCTGATGGGATCTTGCCAACACAGAATTCAACTTAAGAAAAAAACCACCAAGCTCCAAATAGCTGTGTTTTATATGTAAAAATAGCAAGCACACATCCAGTGGGTCTCAAGAAGCCACACAAAACTTCACTGGTAAATTAAAAACATAAACTGGACATTTAAATTCCAATAACAGGGCATTTTTATGTTTACATAAAACAGCTGTTCAACTCATCGCTTCAGACACTTCTTACATCAGTAAAAATAATGAAGTATAACTTATATGTAAGCACATCTTTTATATAAGAATGCATCCTTTCCCGTTTTCACCCTCACCTGTAGCTTCCCTTCCAGTACACCAATATAAAGGGATTGAAGGTACTCCTCAGTGCAGTGTAAGCCCTGATCCTAATTTCCTGTTAGGTTACACACGCTGTCCTGTTAGCTGAGGCCTGTAGTTAGCTTTTCTGCTGGGTGGATAATTGTTTCACATGGTCTCACTGCACTGGAAGCAGTGTGGCACTGCTGCCTGCCTGCAGAAACATCCAACACCTTCCCTGCTTCACGATGGCTGCGGGGATCTTCTCCCAGCGTTAGCTCCTCAGTGCTGAACTGGCTGTTCAGTTTTCATAAACACCATAACTGCACAACCACTGCCTTTTTTTTTTTTTAAGTGTTTTAAGAGTTTCTGGTTGCTACGGTGACCGCATCAGAGAAATGCTAGAAGGAAATAAAGGCCAGAAGGACTTGCATACCATAAGTGAAATAAGGGGTTTGATGGTACAGCAAATATATTTTTGCTCTGTGAAAGACATAGTTACTCTGCATAACAAGCAACATATGACTGCTTAGCATACAGACAAAACTGTTTTTAATTGCAGAGTTAAGTTGGAAAATATAAAAAAACCCCAAACAACCAACCGATCTTTTCAGATTTTGTATATATTATAGGGCAAGTATCTCGGACCTAATAAGCAATAAAATTAGTCCACTGCATAAATGTAGTACCCTTCCTTTAAAAATAACAACATGCTACCTGAATCCCCTGAAACTGAAGACATTACTAAAATAAACCTAAATGGCTCTATGCTAAAGATTGGCCAGCAGTAGTTCTGGATGCAATCAGGCTGCTCAGGCCCAGCTGATTTTAATTTCTTTCCACCTTTCTAACAGACACAGAACAGCAAACATGTTCAGTTTATCATATTCTCCAGGCTATCGGATGCAGTATTAGGCAAACACATTTGAGAACTCACTGGTAATGTCAGGACATTCTCCATGGGCAATGGTCAGAAAACAACTATGATTTGTTTAAGGTTTATTATGAACAGACTCCAAGACATTAGCAAACATCAGAGGTAATTGAAATAGCTTTTCAGTAGCTTTTAAATTATTTAATTTAGGAAAGGGAAATTGCACATCAGAGAGGAGTAGTCAGATTGCACACTAGTATGGGCATCAAACAGCACATCAGAGAGATGTAACAGCTTGATGTCTGAAGATGTCTGGTCAGGCCTGTAGCCCTTACAATAACATGCACTGAATAAAATATACTGTGGTTCCTGAAATATATTCTCTAATTTATTTCCTTGCTAAAGGATTTAGATTTTCCCACTTGAAAGAAAGAAAAAAGCTTGTTAATAAAACCAGATGAAATTAGTACCTGAGCTTCCTACTATGTGACAGTGATTAACCCTTTAGTTTTGCACCTCTGCTCACAGAAAGTGCATGTTCAAAGCTCACCTCAAGTCCCGACATGCTTGTGTACTTTTAAGACAGTTACTATCCTTGCTAGATACACTTCACATCTACTAATACTTGCCAGAAGAGGAGTCAATGACTGTTTCTTTGATCTGAATGCATTTATCAAGTCTTGGTGAAGATATGCATTTATATATCTAAGACTGGGTGAAGATTTACCAGCAAAGCAAGCTCTTCCTTAAACTGTGTCTCATAATTTCTCTTCCTCTTCTTCTAAACACCTTCAGACTACATTCTCTCTGTCAAGTGGAATAATCCAGAAAAGCAACTAAGTTCTATGAAAATATCTAACACAATGTAATTCTGCAGCTGTAGAACAAAAACACCATGGACAATACTCATCAATTCAATCCCGAACCTGTGTTACACAGACTGGCAACAGGAACAATACTTTCTGGCCATTTTGTGATGAATTTTAAATTCAAGAGAACAAGGTAAACATTTTCAGTCCCAGGAACAGTATGGCACACTGCAGCTGGAGCCTGGAAAAAATACTGCACCTTCCACCCCAAATAAATTATGAAATTCTCTCGATGGACATTTGGCCACTGATACTGTATAAAAATGCTTCAGTTTCCTCACGTGAGAAATCACAGCAGAGTTCCTCTAAATTTTCTGTATCAGGAAAAGAGAGGATAAAAGGAGATACTTGAGGGGAAATGGGAGCTCAGACAACTCCTTTTCGTGCCTGATCACACACTCAGCTCCCATGTTCCCATTTCTCTCTAAGCCAAGCAGGCAGCAGGTCCCTGGCTTATTTGGACAACTGTTCCCTTACACAACAAAACCTTGCAACTTATTGGCAGCTCTGAACAGTCGCTTTCCAAAAAGTGCTGGGCTCAGCTTCTCTTGCAGCAGGACACTGACAGCAGCCCAGCAGCTCTCTGTCCTGCAACCTTCTGTTAAAACACCAGCCTAAACTCAGGAGTTCATACCCCTCTTCACACCCCTTCCTAAAGTCTGCATGCTAACACTGCATCTACCAAAAAAAAGGCTGCAGCAAAGGGACATTAAATACATTTGGCAGACTTGGCAAAAGGTGCCCCAAAAATGTTAATGAAATAGTTACGCTCATCAGATTCAATACTGTTATCAAAAGGACCAAAAAAAACCCACACATACAAACCCAAATGATCTCTCCAACTTATTTTTATCTGTTAGGCTAAAGATTTAGTCTTTGCTGTGAGTCCTGGCTACTCATAATGTGAGTATTTTAACAGCAATGGGTAGGCTCCAATCACATTTTACAATTGAGTATTTAACATAAAATTATCATGATTAAAACATTATGCAGTACCTCCCTACAGTATTTTCTTTATAAAAGAGCCTGGCTGCAAACCCAAGCTTGCACAATTGACTTGAAAAATAATAAATTCCTTAGTCAACAGGTTCACATTATATTCAAAGCAACACACGGATCCAAGAGACACTCCACGACAACACTTTAGCAAACAATCCTGTTATTCAAGGATGACTATAATAGGGTGATTACTAACAGCTGTTTGCAATCTCTTTACATATGGAAAAGCTTCAAAAAAAAATTACAGAAACACCCCAATTTCCAGAGCAACTGAAGACAGAAGGATCTGTAAAGCTGCTTAGCCCCTTCCCAGCCCCATTACCCTCAATACTCACATATACCCGGATACCCCTAAAGGATCACCCCACAGGCCTTACTCACTCCCTAAGGCTTCCAAATACTCAAGGCAACAGTATTACTTTCCAATGTATTCATCAGGTTAAACTCAAAGAATACAGGTATTAAAATATAAATTAAAACTACTTTGAGAGTGGTTCAATAGATTTAATAGTTTTACATGTAGTCTACACAAATACTGAACTTAAACAACCAGTAGATGAGCACTAATATGGCCAAGTAGGGGTATGATCACCCTCAAGGACATAAAAAGAACATAGTCTAGCTTTTAAATAAACTTAACCCAATTATAAATGTTAATTAAAGCATTCCTCATGCAAATGATAGGTTAATATTCAAACCCAGAAAGCAGAACACCACGTAATGCCCTAATTTGTTCCTATCTGACCGGTGACTCCTTCACTCTCTTGTCTGTCCCTAAGTTTTAATTAGGAACCCTGCAGCCAGCCACATCTTTCTGTAACACTGCAATGAACCATCAGAATATAAAAGTATCAGGAGAAAAACCAACACAATAAAGGCTGCTTGTCCACAGACAAAACACTACGTCAACAAAATGTTGGATAACCTGTCTAGTGACTTTTCTTAGGAGATGGTCCAGAGACATTCTATCTAGCTGTGACACAGATTTCTTTTTTTACAACACCCTTTCCTTTTCACCCCCCATTAATGGCACTCACAGGGCTCTGCAGTATCTGGGTGACCCTCTTCCTCTGCTCCATCATATTGAAGTCCTGTCTCAGGTCAGGGGACATGTTTCTCTCCCGGATATACTCGGGGTCATTCTCGTTGATGCGATCGAAGTACCGCTCTTTGTGAGGCATCGTGGCCGGGGGAGGAGTAGTGATCACCACCTGGCTGGCATCAGCACTCATGCTTCAATACTGTGGATGGAAGGCTTCCCCTGAAACACACGGAAAACAGGGAATAATGTTAATTCAGAGGATGGCAGTGCATATAACTTCCAAGTCTGGACACAACAGATGTCCCTTCTCATCTCTGCAGAAAGGAGAACAAGTGAATAACTACCACAGTCAGAAAATTTAGGAAAAATTCTAGAAAAATGTTTAAAAAACATTAGGAAGTTCTCTGATAGTGCATAACCATCTCTATTCGAGGTAAAATAAAAAATAAAAAGCATACGATTAGGAATGACATTTGAAATGACCATTGTACATTTTATGACAAACTTTCCTCTATCATTTTAGACTACACTTTCCACTTCCCAAGGTTTTTATACAGCTCTCCTTCCTGAGCTGTTCAAGCAAACACCCAGAAGACAAGGCCTGTTTAATATCTGCTCAGAGCTCATCTCTCAGCTTGAATGAAGAAATTCCTCAATTACAGCATTTTCAAAACATCTCATAACTCCGGCTTAAAGACAAGGCTTCAGGACACTCGAAGACCATCAGGAAATTTCCACAGAGCTCTAGCTGGTGCCTGCTCTTCCATGAGACACTTAGAGACATTGAGGGAACTGCAGAGAAAGTTGTATGTTGGTTTACACAACACTGAGGCCACATACATGGCAAACAACTGAGCTTTAGCTTTTCTCCTTTTGTGTGCAAGTGCATGCAAAGATTCTCACTGAAGCTCATTACATTAGGAAAAGAAAAAAAAAAACCGAACAAAAATACTTTCATGTCTTGGTAGAAAGCCTAAAAATCTCATTAAAAAAACCTGATAAGCATTTGTAAACACAAACAGAACTGGATCAAAAGCAAAGAAGCAGACACCTGAATTTTCATACAAAGAATCAGACTCAAAAGCACGCTCAGGAACACCATTCCTCAAAAGCTACTGAAGAGAGACACTTTCTCAGGTTTGAGGAACAAAGAGAAGCAGGATTTGAAGGACGAGATAGTGTACTATGAAAATACATTTTAACATGCAAATATCTGCAGTCAATAATATATTCAATATAAAAATATTTGCATGCAAAAATATTTGTTATGTAAATTCACATCTTCAGAGGAAAAAAGCTCAAGTCAAGCAGTGTTAAACAGCACAGTTTGACATTCTGGTATCAGTGGATCAAAGTGTCCTTGCTCTGTGGCACAGATCACCCATCCCTCGTTTGTGTCACTGCAATTGCCATTTGGGGTATTCTGTGAACAGTGAGCCAACGTGGAGCATCTGAACTGCTTCCACTCTAATCTCACGTATTTCCCAGGTGAAACACTGGGAAGCACCGTTAAAACCACTTTCAGCAGCCCAAGCCCTACTCCTGCCTGCTCCAAATCCTTTCAGTCCTTGTAACACCCTCTGCTGCACAGCCACACCACGACCCAGGCTGGCAGGAGGATGCAAATTGGTTTTCAGCCAGTTTCCCACACTGATTCCCAAACGGCTTTGCTGACAGTGCAAGGGAGAGCACAGGGATGAAATCCTGGGGCACTGCAGCCCTGTAACCAAGTATGAAACTCCAGACAGAAACCACCAACAGAGCTGGGAAAGCATTAGCAGGTAAGAGCCAAGAAAACCACATCTACGACTTTCTTGTATATTACAGGTTATGATAAAATTTGAGATTGAGATGAAATATAACAGTTACTATAGGTTTAATTGGTTTTGTTCTTTCTGCCTTTTTTTTTTTTTCCAGAGAGAGAGAGAGAGAGAGAAAGAAAACATCACTCGGGATGCAACATTATCCAGCTGCACACACAGAGCTCCCAGGAGGTACCTGGCATGCTGGATGAACGTAGTATGTTCTGGGATGTATAATTCACATCCTGGAGACAAGCTCCATGAACTCTGATGGCTTCATTCCAGAGGCTGTGGAAACACATTGGTGAGTTTTGCATTTGTTTCTCAGGTGCAGTAGGAGTTCATTCAGCATTTGCTGACTGACTGCTGGAAAGCCTGGTGTGTGTGATCAGTTTGGGGATGCTGGGGAGAAAACAAGGGCCTTGCTTCAAGGAAGTGAGAGTTTGGGAAAAATCTGGTAGAAATATAAAAAGAGCTTAAGTTTTTCTAAAGAATTAACTCTTGGGATGGTGTCTGGGAATCTGACCACTGCTCAGCTTAGGAAAAATACCATTATAAATGTAACCACGTATCATGTCTCCCCTCCTCCGCCCTGTGTGTACCTTCCCTTTCCCCCCTGCCCCAAATGGTGAGGTTTAAGAAGAGAAAGGAAAAAAGCACCAAGAGAAAACATAAGACCATGAGATCACTGGCTAAATGCCAAAGGTATGAAGAGCTTGAGACAGACCTGTCAGCCTCCACTGTCCTCCATCTATGCTGGGGTAAGAACCTCCATCTGAGCCAGAACAGACACCTTCCAGCACCTGCAGGTAACTAAAAGCAGTCTAGAAATGCAGGTAGCAAGAACTTTGCTTGAACTGGTGACCAGCTGTAACTCCTGCTCTTTTCCTCCTTCCCAGGAGTTGTCATATCTGACCCTTTTTTCCCCTAAAACACTCCTGAATCCTGTTAACCCCAAGTAGGAGACTTGCTCAGCTGCTGATCAACTCAGTTGGCTGGATCAACTACAGGCATGTCTGAACTTCAAAACACATTTGTTGTTATGATTATAGGTTTATAGGACATAATTAGTTCAAGTCCATTACTTTACAATTCATTCTTACAGCGACAGAAAAGCCCATTCATCTGTAAAAATGGCACAAATGTGACTGGCAATACCCGAAATCCACGAAAGAGATTTTTCTAATTGCCTTGGACTTTAGTTTTTCCTCTTTCCTTTCAGCCTGGTTTGTTACCTCTAGCCATTAAGATTACAACATTGAAGTCCTTGTAGTACAAAACCCCTCCATTACTGAACATAATATGGGTGTTGGGTCCAGTTGTTCTTATTAGGTCTGGTTCAATGCCTGCTCTGTTGGGCCCAGGCTGACTCTCATATAACCCCTACTGTTTCCTGGAAAATTTTCAAACAAATCAACCATTCTTTTATTATTTATTTGCATCTTCTACTGATTTTTTTTTTTTTTTAAGAAAGAGAACACTTGTTTAAAATGCCATCAGCTTTTGCGGACCTAAAAATCAGTACCTCCTTCTCAGGACTGAATTATCAATAACACAAAAGTATTTACAGAAAATCCAGATCTCAACATCTATGAATTGTGATAGAGGATCCTCTCCCCTGCCTNATTTTTGTAAGGGATCCTCCCCCCTGCCTCTTTTTTTTTTTTTTTGTTTTGTTTTTTTGTTTTTGGTTTGTTTGGTTTTTTTGGTTTTTTTTGGTGTGTGTGTGTGATACTTGTGCCTAGGGAAGAAACAGCTTTGCTGCAAGGCTACTTTTGGCTTCCACCCCCTCCAATGATGTTTATGAATTAAAGAAAGTGAGGTACCACCTTTGTGAACAGTACTACTAACATCTCTTATGCCTGCTCCAGAGTGGTCGCAGAGACTGAGGCACATAGACCTTATAGACACTAGATCAAGCCTGGTCAGAAGGCACAAACATACACAGAGAAATCAAATATAAACTCAGATCTGATTCTATCCTGGTGAGAGCCATCACTCTTACTCTGCTGAGGAACACATTTTAGCCCACATTTTGACCTAACATGCACATGCTGACATGCTAAAAAGAGATTCAAAGTTAAAGAAGAGCGGTTTTCTCACACATGGTTCAACTGCTCCAATGTGGAGCCAAAGAAACGAAGTCGAGGAAGTCAGAATAGATAAATTTTTGTTACACAGAATCCTCATCACTGCTCAAAATACTTTTAAGGACCTGTAAAACAAAAAGGCTCACAAGGTCTTGCTACAACGTAACTTATTAATCTAACTCCACTTCCTCCTCCTAGTTCTGCCCTCCTGGTTCATGCTGAACTCAATTCTGATACAAAAGAAAACAGGTCGTGTCCTCCCATGCTTTGATGCCTTATATAGCTCATGGGTTTGGCTTCCATATCCTGTTCCGTATTTTATACCCATAACTGGGCTACAGACAGAAAGTAGAACATACTCCCTCTGTCAGGAAGCTGTGTATCTCTCTACTTAGGAGTAAGTTTTATTTAATGAAAGCTTCTATTTTTTTCCAAGAACTTGGAACTGTTGATTTTAGGTTGCAACATTACATCCTGAGCATCCCCACCTGACACTTTGTAAAATCTGAGTAACCTGCTGCGCTGCTTTTGTTGCAATAACTATTTTCAATGTCAAATCACAAAAACAGCTCAAAAATAATAATGAGGTCAGAGAAACAAGAAGTACTAAAGTAAAAAAAAGTGCAGGAGACCAAATGCGAGGAAAATTTATATTGAGAAAGAACCCCCCAGAAAGCACCGACTTGATATATTTATATCTTTCATAATGCACTGAATGTATATAAAAATAAATACCATTAGACAGAGTAACAGAAAAGGGACCAAATTATTAGATCACCTAGCAACAGAACATTAACCTACCTTTTATGCTGATCTTTCCTGGCTGGTTTCAGACATCTCCATTTTCTCTATGCGGTGCAATCCATCTTACTGAGAGTTCCCAGCACTGCAAACCAGCAGTGTGTGCACAGCATCATTAACTGGTGCGACTGACGCGGGGTCTGAGCACCCGAGCTGGACTACGCTGCATCTGAGCGGTTCCCTGCTCACGAGCACGTTGAGCTGTTCTGCTCCTGCGATTTCTCGCCTGCTTGTTTTTAAGGAACAATCTGCTCTTTCTCCCCCCCACCCCCCTCCAATATCTTGTCTGCCAGGAGACTTGTTGGAAGCAAACTGGGCGTCTCTTGATCTCAGTTCCAGCCTCCCTATGAAACAGGTTCCAGTCTGAATCAAAGACTTGGCTTCAGCAAACACCATCAGCTACGTACGTCAGCTGGCAGCAACACACACACTTCAGGAATATGGGGGAATGGTTGAGAGGGACGGGGAAATGTGTAGGAGAATATGGACTGAGAAGAGGGTCACCAATGCTGTTTCCTGGCACTAGAAAGTCAACTGTTCATCCTCCCTCCTATACATTTTAGTAATGACATAGAAATGAATAATTGCAACTCCTTTAAGGCAAAAAAATTGGATAAACACCTCAAAATTAAATTAATTATGAAATACACCTGATGAGGACATCAAATACCATAAATATCTGAGTTAAAGGATTTTCTTCTTTTTTTTTTTTAGTATTACAATGGATTTGGGATTTTCTTACTTTACACATTGTTCAGGTGAGTAAGATGTGTGTTCAGACATTAGCATTCTCTAAACTCAATTTGTGGAACTGAAAACAACTCCGTAGCATTTGTTCAAAATTTTATTAACTGATTTTACTAACATACAGTAATTCTTTACACCAGCACTCAAGCCAAACTACACCCTTAAACTGACACAAATTAATTCACGTTTAAAAAATAAAGTAGTCATACCTCCTCCCAACCTGCCCAGCCATTCAATCTTTCTCCCCTTATCACATCTTCAGATTCATACCAGGAAATGCTTTTAAGGGTTTTTTAAGTTGTTTTTTTTTAAATGGATTAATTTTCAGCTGTATCAGTTCCCCTGCCAGCTAACTGCATATCTACACAAATGTTTGTTCTGAAATAAAGATAATGATGATAGAGGAGTGTCTAATACCATTTCTTCCAGTAGCAATGCAGCCATAAACAATTTGTCATACTACAGCCCAAACTGGTTACTAATCAAATAGTCTACTCCAGCACTGCATATTTAAGTCTCTCTGCTTTTAAACAGAGCAACCTAATAAAATTACAATCTCTTTTCAGACACCACATTAAAGAGACTATATGGCAGCAAGATACATTTTTTCCTAAGAAATAAGCACTTGAGTGCATTTGAACCTTGTTTTTGTGTTGCTGTGTTAAATCTAAAGCATTATTTTTTCCCAATTATATCATGTGATGTTAACGTCAACACAAATAGTCAAGCTGTGCAACTCACACTTTAATCAGTGTAAACTGGAACTGAGCCAGACACACTTTATTGTCGAGAAGTGAGAACTAAGTGGGCTGCTGACAACCACACAGAACAGGAGAATTTGAGGCCTGTAGCTTCACCTTTAACTGAAGGGGTGATGCTTTTTCTCTGCTAAGGAAGGCTGTGTATAATGCACCCAGCCTGCAGCAGGTGCAGTCTGCACCTCCACATTCGCAGGCCGGCCTGCCAACATTTTTCAGCACAAGCAGTGGGGAAAAAACTTCCGTAGCCTAGAATGCTGGTTTGATGTATCCAATATGCTCTACCACATGGCCATAAATGCTATTTGCATGTGTTGAGTCTCAGAAACGAACTTGCATGCTTAACCACGGAGACCCAAACTACTTCAATCATTCACATTTTGCTATTCCTTCACGGTTGCGTGAGTTTCTCACGTAAAAAAAGGGAGGGAACCCTTGATAAGCAAGTTATCCAGTCACCTTTTTCTGAGAGTCAGTACGGTAAAACCGGTCTCAAAAGCACAACCCTGAGAGTTCAGATCCAAGGTCCACCCTGCCCACTGTGGAGTCTCTTGTGCCAAGGAAAGGCAGTACATAACTGGGCTGTTGCCATCACTGCATTGCGTGACACCTGAGCAGTCGGCAGCGTAAGGGTTTCCTGCTTCACTCCATAAAATGTTAAGATTGTGCAGACAATACAAACATTTTGAGATTACGATGTTCTGTATGCAAAACATACATGTCAGAACAAACTCAGTCACACAAGCAAACTGGTTACAGAAGAATAGCAGAGGAGGAATCCAGAGTTTGTTGGTGAAATAATTCATGCAGGTGACAGTAAAAAGCACTTTTTTTTCTTTTTAAAGACTCACCTCTGCTTATCTACATAATCACTTGTGCTTAAGTTACCTAAAAATATTTCACGAGTCAGTAGACAACAGAGAGCTAAATTAAAAGATTACGTTCTGGTAGCACTTATCCGTATTAAGCTGTGAAAGTAGGCAAACACATAACCCACACACACAGACAACGGCTGAACAATGTCCCTGTGTCACTCGAAAAACATGAAACCTGGGTTCCTCCAGTATAAACTAAGAACTTCTCAGTGAAAAAAAGCTTTACTGGAAAAACTGATTGCAGTCACAGCCTTCCATATTTCGTAACACTCTCCCTCTCTTGCAAAGTCTCCAGCTTCCTCTGGTGACTTTTTTTCTTGGGCTATCCCTGACCTGCACAGATGCAGGGGAAAACAATTTCACTTTATATGCAGATCTACATAAGGTTATGGAGTAGAAGAAACAAATCTGTTATGTAAATAATTTTTTTTAAATCCATTGATTCACATCAACCTGGATAAAGTCATTATGAGTAACAAGGATTACTCCCAGCAACCTGCAAGAGCCCTCCTGGGTCACTGGTACAATGTGTGACACTGGAGAGCAGGGAAACCTCTTACTGATCCCAGGACACATGAAAAGCTTTTGTGATTTATGGCAGTTTGATTATCCTGAGAAATGTCATGGCCAAAGCAGCTGCCTCCTGGGTTTTGCTGGAGTGTCAGAGGCTGCAACGGTGGGCAATCCAGATGATCGACACGAGGCAACTGCTGGATTTTACAAATACTTACACGAACAACCCATCTTGTGTATGGCAGCACGCAGCCAAACCTCTCTAAAGCCCAAACCCCTGGAGTTCCTCTCTCTTCACATCAAATCCTGACCTTTAGCACCACCGACAGCTCAGTGTAGACCCCATTTAAGACCACCACCATGCCCTGACCGTATAGAATTGCAGCTCAACGCCCTCCATAACTCACAAGTGAGGACTGGGGAACCTGGCCAACAGCTAATCTCAGTAGGACATTTGTAACTGGAAACTTGAGGAAAAGATGAAATTGTGCCAGGTCTTCGATCATACAGTCTTCAGGACAAATTGTATCTTTATTAATATTATACACCACACCCTGCACAACTCTCCCCAGTTCATCTTGGGATCTCTGAATCACTCTGCCATAAATTTTATATGAAGAGCAATAACATAAGTCACATTAATACACCAATATCAGCTTGGCCATGTCAAAATAAATTGGCTAGCCTCTCAAAAAAGGAATTTTAACATTTTACTGACTTATACATAATTCTCACATTAACCAGAAAACAAGAGAGTTTCAAAAAAGCTGATTTATGATAGCTATAGTTAAAAACTCAAAATATTTTAGATAAAACAACACAACTATGTATATTGATTTCACATATGAAGAAGAGGCTTAGTGGGAATGTTATGATTGTTTTAAAGTTTTTAACTGTAATTTACAAATAGTAATTTTAGGGATTGATGAATGTGTGAGACAAACAATGCCAGCCAAGCCCAGGCCTGACTGTACAGCAGGCACATTGCCACTAACTGGCCATAAGCAAGAAAAAAAACCTTAGGCATTGTGAGAAAAGAGCTATCCCCTTACCCTAGCAAACGCTTAAAAAAAGGCAAGCTCAAATTGAGCTGTAGAGGGAAGGCTCTGTTAATAGCACTAACAACTTATATCAGCCATGAGATGGCATAAGGGACAAAAATCTGTAAATCACTATTGCCAAATTAAGTTGAGAGTGTCTTTTCTCATCCCATTCAAGACTCCAAGACTTTCTTTTTTCTCCATTACCAAAATTAGTTTTGCCTTAGCATATGAGACAATTTTCCCCCTCCTCGGTCCATTTACAAACAAACGTTTGTGACTGTCAAAACATAACATGGGAAAAGTTAACAAACACACAGAATTTGATGGAGGTTATAGTTGCATCCCTAATACTTACAAAATTATCATCTTTAGAGGACTTATCTTACACATACCTTATGCTACAATTTTTCAGGTCTTCCTGGCTGCCTTGAGGCAATCCTGCCCCTCCCAGTGCACGTGTTTCAGTCCCCCACCTCTGAAAATGCCATTCCCTAATTGTGCTAAGCATGTCTCTCCATGAAGCTTGAGTCTACAGCGGTTACACAAAGGCATCAGGGTTAAAAATAATCTGGGGGAGGAGAGCAGGGGAAAGTGTGGAGCAGAGCAGGGCCACAAGGACCTGGCTTCCCTACTCAAAAGTTCAAAAGGGAACTACTTTATTAGCTGCGTGCACAGCATGTTGCTTTAATTATCCTTCCCAGGGAAATCCCTAGGATTTACAGTGGCGAGAAACACTTTTTCTGTGTATAGTCACATGGTTAATAGTGTCTTCAGCTTGCTTGAAAATAATTAAACACCCCCCCACCCCAAACTACTCAACTAGCAAATGCAGAAAGTTTCATTTGCATTCAAAGTTTAACCTATTTAAAGATGTACATCAATCTCAATTGACTCGGCCTGAATTTGACCTCCTTCTTGTCTCTGCCACCTTTTGCTCATGGTATTAGAAAAGCAAATTGAATTTAGAGAGTCAAAGGTCTTCTACACCTTCAGGAATGGAAAATTACTCCTGAATTTCAAGCAAGCTCAACTGATGGCAGAGGGTCACTTAGGAATTAACCACAGCACTGAACAGAGAAGCAGACGTGCCCAGAGCAGCAGCCAGCACATCTCTGAACAAGTGCTAAAGATTTACTAACAAGACTTTGGTAAGACACACAGTTGAGGGGTAGGGTGAGTCAGCATCAAGCCCAGTAGTAAGAGCAGTATTTTAAAAGTCAAAAGCAGAATATATGAATATCTCATAATTAGGTTACTATTATTTTCCAGTGCAAGCAAGCAATTATCTACTGTTATCCCATAATTCTCCTCCTCCATCATTACTTGTAAGCTCTGGAAACTTGGATAAAATAAAACACACTCCACAACAAACTACGCTGGTATTACAGAGCATGGATGCATCCTGGCATGCTACACAAAATCATGGGGACTTGCCCACATCTGTGATTGTTCCTAGAATGGAAAACCAGCTAACATTGAACACTTGTCCTAGAGATTTAAACCATCCTCTCTTTTGATCTCAGTTGCATGAAGCATGAATATTTCATGTCTAAAGAGGAGATGGTCCAATGTACTGGGAACAGACCTTCCCAGCAAGGTGGTACAAGCAACCATCCATCCCAGACTGCTTCAGAAGACACCTTATACTACAGCATTGTCATGCAAGTGAAGAAAAGCATCCTGGTTTCTCCTCTAACCAGGGACTTGAATGAGCTGCAGCACCAGTAACTCAGAAGCCCAGTTGCAAAGATTCTCAGTTATAATTTTGAAGGCACATGCAGCCTTTGATCAGTTACATGCAGCACTAAAGACTCTCCCTCAAATCCTTCCCCAAACACTTCTTTCCATTTTGACTTCTACTGGAGTTTTTTTTTTTGTAATTTCAAGAATATTCTGAAGCCAACAAATATATTAGATAGATCTGTCTGCTAGATGAAACTAAATACAAATGAGTTGTTTTATTTGAATTTCCAAAGCTCATTTGCAAACCTGGCCTGAAAATGCTATTTGCTTGTTTGCAATTAAACCTGTGTATGTTTATATTGAGTGGAAGTATTTGACATGTTACCCATGGGCTGAAGTTCAGAGCCTGAGATGTAGACGAAATTCTTCTCTCAACTATAATATTAAGAATTAAAAGCAACTAATTTAAAAATCAATTAGGGATTTTTAGAAAACTGACATTGTGTTCTGATAACATTTAGTGATGCCTTTTTCTGTATATTTGAATAACTCATGGAAATCATCCTAGGTAAACAGCATTTCAGCTTATACCATAAGAAAATTACTGATGATACAGAAAAATGTCTGAGGCTATAGAGATTACATCTGCTTGATGAATAAAGGTTAGTAACATCTTTTCTAGGTCTTTCAGTTATTTTTTTTCACTTTTGTGTTGGGTGCTTTGTGAGGTTTTTATAGACATCTGTAAAAACCTAACACTGTTTGAAGAATTAAAGATCTCCATATTAATGCAAGAACATGCCAAAAAAATACCACAAAACTTGATTAATAAAGTGCTGAATAATAGGTGATTAGATGCTTGCCAAGGGCTCCTTCACGACAGCTCTCACAGATGTGCTGGAATGCTGCGGAGGACAACGCTGACCCAGGGCAGCCGGAGCTCTGCCTTAACCACAGTGGGGATGAGGATGAACCACATCATTTTTTGGAACTCCTTTCTTATTCCAAAGAGGAAAAAAGGAACCTGCAGGACTGATCTGGTCTCAGGAGCCTGATCTCCAAGGTTTCTGGAAGAGTATGAGTAGGTGTTCCTTTTAGAGTTGGGCAGTATTTATTTTTTTCCTGTAAGATGTGTTGCTCTAACTTGCTAATTTATTGCATCATTTTGGGCAGGGAGATAGCTGGATTCCTATTTTTATTTTAATTACTGAGTGATGCTTCCAGTGTGCATTGAAACAAGCATGTAAGATGCCATTTGCGGGTTGCTGTGGGTTTATCATTTTGTTCTTTTTAATTCTCTGGCAAATTGCTAAGGAATTTTGATTTCAGCCTGCCTCATCAGTAAATGTTCTCTGTCTGTGATAAATTATCAAAACTGATCTAAGTTTGTACTGCAAAGCAGTCAGTATGATGCGATGAAAGCATGCAAAGTTTTGTGTTATATGAACAGACTTTTTCTTGAGACTTCTGGCTTCAAACTCAGAAAACTGGAATTCATAATGAGAAACACTCCTACCTGGCACACAACCCCCGTCCCTCAGAGAGTGCAATTATACAATTACGCTGGATGAAACTTGAAGAAAGGTTTTCATTACATCTATCCTGTGTTCATGTTCATGTCATATTCAACGTGTTGTTTGTAACTGTGTGATATTGGACTGGAAAAATGGATGGTTTATTTTTTTGAAGTTATTTTTAACCGTCACATTCACGAGGCACTGGATATGAAGCCTTTAATAATTATATATCTGATATATGAATAGCAAAACATGAGAAATAAGTAAACAAACAAATCCATCCCTTCCTGGCCTTTCTTGGCATGGTGCAGCAGGTCATGGGCATGCCTGGCTGTCCAAAAGTAAATCAGCAGCTATCCTGAGCTAACAGCACATTCCACCTTTTCATTCTCTGTTAGAAACTATCACTCACAACAGTAGGTTCTCCAAGCTGGCTGTTTCATCCTTGTATCCATAAGAAATAATTACTAAGTGCTGCCTTGTGTAATTGTGACAGCACTTCCCCAAGTTCAGAAACACAATGCCTTGATGTTACTTGTCTATATAAGATAGTAATATTTTATACACCTAAAAGGTTTTTGCCCTTTTTGTAGCAAAGTATGTTTTAGTCTTTAAAACTGAGAATTTAAATGGTCTCTTGATTCCGCAAACTCGCGATCGAGTTCAATTAATTGTCTACACTTAGCCTGAACTTTTTTTTAGTCAGTGCCCCATAATCAGATGGACTGAGCAACTTGTACTTCAAGTACTGAGGTTGCTATTTGAGTACTGAGGACGCTGCTCCACATCAAAATCCTACATCTTTAACCAGATATCAACTTCTGTAGAGCACAAGCAAATTATGTTTTTACCTTTGTACCAAGTTTGGCTTAAAGTAATCAATAGGTTCAAAAGTTAAGTGGCAGGAATGAATACATGCACAGGATGATCGGGTAAGATCTCATTTTCATAGAGCAGCAGGTGAATAAAGCAGTACCTGGAGCTCTCTCTGACCTGCAGCATGAGCCCAGACACAGGTTCAGTCATTTAAAATGACCTCCCATAATAATTAAGCTGAGTCTATGAACAAGCACAATTTTGCAAACATGGAAAGTCAAATGGGAACTTGGATAATCCTACGGAAGAGCCAATAATTTTCTTTCTTCTTAAAAAGTAGCATTTGTGCCCATAGTGGGAGTACTTCCTGAAATACGAATAAAGCAATAGGTATGTTTGGAAATTTAAATTTGTAGGATAAATTTAAAACCAGCATGAGCTCTCAAAGCATACTAAAGGCTAGCCAGTGTTAAAACTGCTATCTATAAATAGCATAAGTTCATAGGTCTGAGAGGACATCAGCATTCAAAATTCCCCAAGAGCCAGTGAGCAATGACCCGAGTTAGTTCTACCTGAGCAATAAAAGCACTCAACAAAAATGAGAAATGTACTAGTAGGGGCAGAATAGGTTGAATTTTTTTTTGTGCCCTCTTCTTCATTTCCAATTGTATCATTATCACTAACAGTAAGATAAATCAATTCAAATAATGATACTCTAGTGATCCCATGTAAAAAAAATAAAAATGAGAACCACATTTTCATTGTTATTCCTGCATTTCATCTGACCTCCTCAGTACAACCATGAAAAAGACAGGTGGGAAAAAAAGGAGGAAAAACAAAAGACCAAACCAAAAATCTGAATAAATTGCTGCATAGGCTCAGAGTATCAGTTAAGAAATATAGCTGCTCTGAAACATTTAAACAGAATACAAAAGGGCCTCTACAATAGTATAACCTTTGCCTCTGTCTGCCAGCATCACAGTTTACACGGTTTCCATGGAAACCCTCTGCAAACATATGAATGTGCTCGTTGCGTTAGATGTCGAACAGAAAATCCTTTGTGGCAACTCTGGAGGGCCGTGGCCAGTGCCAACCTCCCAGCGGAATAATGCCCTTCACTATGCCTTGCCCAGCAGGCTCATGACACACTCGCTCACATGGCACAGCTGCTGCCATCGCTTGTTTTTCCCCAACTGATTAAA